>JAHFWJ010000417.1:0-143918 GCA_028555115.1 Himalopsyche japonica | reverse complement strand
TTGCGGACGAGAAGACGATCGCGACACAGGAGATGCCAAAAGTCGAAAGCGTTGTTTGAAAATTAAGTAATAATCTAATGTAATAAGTCAACTGTCAAAATCCCAATAACAAAATTATTTTTTCGACTTATTTAATCGACCGATTTTTTCGCAATATAAATGATTCGCTAACCGATCATTATTATATTACAGATATAACTGTTGGATTAGCAAAACCGTTTTAGTTTGTTATCCGAATATGTGCTCGTTATCAGAACACAAAAACCATTCGGAATATTCTTCGTGGTCCGAACCGTTCGTTAACCGATCATCTACTGTATTCCAATGGCGTTGTCGCAAAATATCTACCCCATAAACGAAGTCAACTCTAAAAACGAATACGTTATCATGTTACGTCGATAGATGTCATACGTGAAATATTATACAAACAGAATTTCGAACTTCGCGGAGTGCTGTGTAGCGCGTTGACCGAAGGTTGCACGACACGCAAGAGGTCGGACGCGCGGAGATGTAACAGAAACGAATGCAGGCGACCTTGAACGAAACCGAAAAAATCAAAATGGCCCCCCACGGAACATCTTCAAAATGGCGGCCGGTGACATTTCTCCGAGCGGGGTCACCGCTAGATGTCAACCGGTCACTCGTCGATACGTCGAATTTATTTATTTTTAACATATTAATATAATTAATTTGCATTGTGGCATATATTTATCTTGCCGATCTTTCAATGAAATGCCATTGTGTTTTTTTTATATTGTTTTTTTACGATTATGTATGGCGAACACGTGCGAATTTAAAATAACTAACAACCCGTTCCCGCTGCTAACCTAACAGCTTCTAACATTGAATATTTCAAGCATTTAGTCAGCTGTGTTGGTGTTAACGAGTCAGTTTATTGATTGATTTGACATTTACTTGGTAGAACTACATTATAACACGTTGAAAAAATGGCAATGTATTTTGTAGAACCAAAATACATTGCCATTTTTTCACCATGTTAACAAGTCTGGTAAAAATTTCAATACAATAATTAGCTATGATTGGGGCTGTAGAGTTGTTGAAAAAAAAAAACAAAATTTCGACATTAACCAACGGCACGACACTAAACGGTTATAAAGGAGCTCTCTACAAAATAATTGGCGATTTAATCAATAAACTGTTACAACTTTGTTCGCTTCCACGTGTTTTGTTACTAACGTTTCGCCTTTCGGCATCTCCATGTGTTCAATCACAAGGATGCAACAGAACTGACGTAAAATAATCAGTTAGCATCGTCTATACACCAAAGTTATTAATTACAGAAAGACACTTACCCCAAGGCAAGCAGTAAATTTTAGCAAAAGCAATAATATAATGTTAGTTGATTAATATTTGTCGTAAAACCCTTTCAAGAATGACTCATTAACAAGATTGTTAATGAAAATTATCACAATCAGTCAGTTCTGTTGCATCCGTGTGATAGAACGCATGAAGATGCCGAAAGGCGAAAATCGGGTCGTTAGTGGCAAAACATGTGGAATCGTAAAAAGTTGTAACAATTCAAATTTGATATTGAAATTCCATCAAGCACCTTCAGTCGATATCATAAATTATCACAGCAAAAATCCCCCTAAGGGGCCAATCGTCGCATATGTTACCCAGCCGTTAATTGACGCGTATGAATGATTGAATCCATTAGGCAATCGACACTTAACAGACGAGGTGTTTTTCGGTGAACTGTGTCTATTAATAAATATTTGAATTAAAAAATCATTCGATAAAACATAGTCAAAATGAACATGAAGCAATAATTGTAAATCAAATGTAAAATGTCGACAAAGACGAGCGCCTTAAAGCAGTGTTTCTCAACATATTCCCCGCTGAGACCCTTACGCGGGAAGTTCCATGGGGTCGAGTATCTGTAGGTTGCAGAATTTCCCGAACTGCAACTGATCAATTTTAATTGTGATACAAGGCCTGTAGATGCCGAAAGGCGAAACCCGGGCCGTTAGTGACGAAACATGTGGAATCGTACAAAGTTGTAACAATTAAAATTTGAGTCATTGTTTTCTGATCCGTTCGCGATCCAAAAGCGTAAAAGTAAAGCGCGTTAATGGACATTCGGTTGGATTAACACCACGACCGAGTAACCTAACGCCCTCGAGTTGAGTTCGTATACAAAAACACATCGATTAGTCAAACATTTAAACGGTTTGTATATTAAATAAATAAACAAAAAATGCGTTTCATCGAAGATGTTAGATTGTAATCGCTTACGAAACACTAGATATGAATAAAATTGGACAAAAAAACGTTGCGCATATCGGCCGCCGATTTCCACGAACGTCTTGCAATACCGCTATAATAATTTAATCAAAAAAATTGATCGTAAAAACTCTATACGTGTATAAAACAATAATGTATCGAAGAGACTTACATATAATTACTCGATATTTAACCCTTTAAACGCCAAGCCAATTCCGTGAATTTTTGCTGTACGCCACCGTTTTCAATCGACGATTTTTCCATGAAAATGCCACGTGACCTACCCGGAAATTCATTGTACACCCGGTCCTTTTTTTACGCGAATTCGATTATACGCGATTTTTTGGACGGCACCGCTACACTTTTTTACGCGCTTCACTCGTTTTTACGCGATTTTTTCCGCAAATTTGTTTCAAAGAAGACGTTTATATATGATGCTAGGCATGTACGTTTCATTTTTTTTTTAAATAAAAAAAACATTATACATACAAACATACAATTGCCAAATGTTGACAAGTGTATCGGATATTATGCGAATTTATGTTTTAGGGTATGAAAAGAAATGCAATTGCGTGAAATCATTTAAACGATTCCACATGTTTTGTCGCCAACGATGCGGGCTTCGCCTTTCGGCATCTTCAGGCATTCTATCACACGGATGCAACAGAACTGACGTAAAACAAACACTCAATATACCAAAGGTATTAATTACAGGAAAATACTTACCCCAAGGCAAGCAGTAAATTGAAGCTAAAACGAATTTAATATTTATTTAATAATAATTAACACGATTAATCTTGTTAATGATTCACTCTTGAAACGGTTTTCCAACAAACAATAATCAACTATCATTAAAATATAATTGTTCTTTTTTTTTGTTGTTATTCAACATCTAGTGATGCAATAAATATAAGAATTTGCTATATAAGATTGTCGATTCGTTAAACCGATTTCACGCTTTGCCTGAAGATGCCGAAACGCGAAACCCGGGCCGTTAGTGACAAAACATGTGGAAACAATTCAAATTCAAAAAAAGACTGTTTTTACGATCCGGGTACGCTACCAGAATATAAAATTTGATTTGTTAAAACTTTGTACGATTTCTCATGTTCCGTCACTAATTACTCAGGTATCGCCTTTTGGCATCTTCATGCATTCTATCACGCGGATGCAATGAAACTGTCGTTACCCGGGCCGTTGGTGAGAAAACATGTGGAACATAATATATGATGCAAGGAAGAAATTGAGATGTTTAATACACGTCGAATGGCATCACAATTAACATGTGGGCCGACCGTGATACAAAATGCCAACGGCAAAACCGACCGAACTCGTACAAAAATAAACATAATTTATTTCCTTCAAATACCAATGGATGCATTTTTACATTAAATTAATTTATTACCCAAGTTTGACATTTTATAACCTGTAAATTGAGCGACGACAAAAAACGTTACGTTCATTTCGCGTGAATATTTTACCGTTTTGCATGCACCGATCCTCTTTTTGCACGGGGGACACACGTTCCAAGCACTACCGTGTAAAACGGAGAAGATATTTTAGCGAGGTGGAAAAACAGCAACGCACTTTAGTCCTACGGAAGTTTAGTCACCTGGTTCTGAAGATGGCGTGAGCCGAAATAGCCATCAAATATATCTTATAAAAAAAAAATTGTAGAACTGAAATACATTGCTATACTTTCACCGTGTTATAATGGATTTCTACCAACTAAATTCCAATTCAATCAATACAAGATATTTTACTCAAATTTATTCATAGGTTATCGTTACGTGGTGGAAAGCATGCCTGATCAATGCATCATCATTTTTGATTATCAATCTATGATATCGACTGAAGGTGCTTGATGGAATTTCGATATCAAACTCGTTTTTTTTTTATTTTGGTATGATTTAACATGTTTTGTGACTAACGACCCGGGTTTCGCCTTTCGGCATTTTCAGGCATTCTATCACACGGATGCAACAGAACTGACGAGTTCTGATTTCTGAGAGACAGTCTGTTCTTTTGCATCTGTGTGGTAGAGTGCCTGAAGATACCGAAAGGCGAAACCCGGGTCGTTAGTGACAAAACATGTGCAGCCGTACAAAGTTGTTGGTCATCGTCTGAGTGATTTTTTTAACCCCCCTCTGCCTCGTTATCAAATATTATTTCTCTACAGTGGAACCCCGATCGAACGTTCTCGCATAATACGTTTTCCCGGATATATAGTTCATTTTATACATAAACCAAAGAAATTATTATTTTACATACAGTTCGCTCAAATGTCTCGAGATTTTCTTTAATAAACAATTTTACAACGAAAAGATGTTTAAAACACTTTCCGGTTATTTCAATAAATAACATTAATCATTTTTAAGGTGTTAACTGTTCTTTCTTGATGAAAAGGCACAATATTTTAAATAATAAAAACACATTTTTTAATCACTTATTTCCACAGTATATTTTTTGATCACGACCGGTTTCACTAGGTAGAATACAATTTACAAGCGAGTCTGCAGCAGGTATACAAAAAAACAGTTTCAAGAACTAAGAAACAATTTACGGGTACACTTTACATTTAAGAAATTCTTGAACACGTGGTTTTGTATACCTGCTACCTTTAACTCAAATATTTAGTATAATTGGATTTGTTTGTAAGTCGTATACTATCAGTTGATAATGCTCGCGATGAAGCGAAACCGGTCTTGATCAAAAAATATATTGTGGAAATAAGTACTAAAAAATGTGTATTTATTTTTTGAAATAAGATTTATTTAATATTATTTTTACAAAGCCGTCTCGTATTTTCCAATTTTCGGAAATTAAAAGGGGAGGACTTTAACCGATGTTTTAGATCGTGTATTAAGAAAATCGATTCATTTCGCCCTTGAAATTGGAGCTATATATGAAAATGTTGGTATAAATAATTTATTTTATGCATTTCGTGTCGTTTTCATCCATAATTAACAGTAAACAAGATTATAATTATGTTGAAAATCTTGAAAACCTGATTTAAATTCAAGAATAATCAAATCAATGACCAAAAAAGTCGGTCAAACGAATCGAGATGATTGTAAACAAATAAAAAAACGCGTAAATAATGTTTTACAACTGTTTCCATTGTATAAATCGAGACATAAACCTAATCTTTCTTTTATGCGATTCGTTGGTTCCAGAAATTGACACGTATAAAAAAAATCGCATAAAAAAAACATTACCTTCAAACAAAATTTTATTTCTCCATATATATACATACAGTAAAACCCAGATCAACCGTTCTCGCATAATACGTTTTCCCGGATGGAACGTTTATTTTTTATGGTCCCGTCAAATACGAAAAAGAAAAATGTTAAATAATACCTAAATGTAAATAATAAATTAATATTGAGACATAAACGCAATCTTTTTTTATGCGACCGTTGGTTCCAGAAAGTGACACGTATAAAAAAAATCGCATAAAAAAAACATTACATTCATGTAAAATTTTATTTCTTCATATATATATATATATATATATAGAGTGGAACCCCGATCAACCGTTTTCGCATAATGCGTTTTCCCGGATGGGTCGTTTAGTTTTTATTGTCCCCTCAAAAACCCATCAATACCAATGTTAAAAAATTCCGAAATAAGCGTTCCCCGATTTATTAATTTCCTGGATATATCGTATAAATATTGTCCTAATTGACCGATTTTCGGAAATTAAAAAGGGGAGGGAATTTATGTTTTTTTTAGATTTTACTTGTATACTATTTTAAGCTTTCCCGCATTCTTCGCTTCCCGCATTTTTCGTTTAGTTTTTAGGGTCCCTTGTAAATCGTGGAACAAAAAAGCAGTCGGAGTAGCTCATTTTTACTTGACTCCGGCCGAAACGCTGCGACTCGACAGCCATTATATCCCCCTTTGTTCTGACGATGGCGTGAGCCGAAATAGCTATCAACTATATACATATAAATTTTGTACAACTAAAATACATTGATATAATTTATGATATCGACTGAAGGTGCTTGATGGAATTTCAATATCAAATATGAATTTTTACAACTCTGTACGATTCCGCATGTTTTGACACCAACGACCCGGGTTTCGCCTTTCGAAATCTTCAGGCTTTCTCTCACACGGATGCAACAGAACTGACTCAATTCTGTTGCATCCGTGTGATGGAATGCACGAAGACGCCGAAAGTCGAAAACCCTGATCGTTGCATATGGAATCGTTAAAAGTTGTAACAGTTGAAATTTTATGTGTGTATTTAATATCAGTGCGTCCGACACGGCTCCCGTGTCCATCCAGATATTCCATGTGTTTAATGTGATTTTTAGGGTAATACAATCAGCTAAAATGGTTGAAAAGCGCGAATTTTTAATTTCTCTCTACTATATCAACGGGTGACAGTTGACATCTCAAAACGTGAAGTGCGTTACGTTTGAGTTGAACGCGATTTGAAGGTTTTTCGGCGACGGTTCTCCCGAAGTATATAGACCCCGATTTTGGAAATTGCATCACAAGCGACCTCATGTGAGAGGCGAATCATTTTTCGCCCAGGTGTATGTATGTTTTGTCGCTTGGGACGTTCTGTGCCGCCCTGGGCGACGGTCGACCGCGGGCGCCATTAGCATACTCTGGCATTCAATTCTTATAACGAGAGTGACGCCCCATTCAGGTTTTGCCGATTGTACGGAGAATGGTATAAAAGGATCATCTTTGGTCATGTACAATCAGTTCAGTTTTGTACAGTACCAAAAAAACATATCAAGGTGAGAGGCACACCACAAAACATCAATTTTTAATTGCAACAGTCTTTATTTATAATCGCTAAATCGTCACAATTCGAAATTTTATTCAATAACGTGCTAAAAAAAATTGATTAGTGATTCTCAGTCAACAATGAACCATTTAATTGACAATTTTCTATTTTTTCACTTAGAGTTCTACCAAATAAATGCCAATTCAATCGATGAACTGTCACAACGTTGTACGATTCCCTTCGATGACGACGTGTCATTTCTGTCGCATCCGTGTGATAGAATGCCTGAAGATCCCGAAAGGCGAAACTCGGGTTTCTCATGTGGAATCGTACAAAGTTGTAACGATTCGAATTTGATATTAAAATTCCATCAAGCACCTTCAGTCGATATCATAAATTAATTGATAATTATTTAAATTGTCATTTTACGGTGGTAAACTAAATATTTTTTACACGTTTATAGAATTTATTAATGACATAATTAATTTACTTATTTCTCACTTTTGAGGTGTTAACTATCACTTTTTGGTGGAAAGTCGTTAAATTTCAAATTCATTTTTAATATTTCCACAATAACCGGTTATAGCATAAACACATTTCCGGTTTCGCTCATGGCCAGTATTAAAAAACCGGTCCCGATCATTAAATATATTGCAAAAACGGTAATAAAATGTGTTTTATTGTATATAATAAAACACCAAAAGGTGGATTTATCGTACAATAAATAACAGTTCTAATTGTGTTACAATAACAAAATAATTTAATTAGAACATCTCGGAAGTAACTCATAAGTGTCAAAAAGACAAACGTCTAGACCAGTAGTTCTCAGGTGAAATTTCACTGTGGCCGCATTATAGACATCAGCTGTTTTATGGAAATGTCTCGTGGCCGCACCAAATGTGATAAAAATAGTTTCGATATTTATTTGTACAAAATGCATTATACTAAACGATCTTTCACAATATACAGTTGTAGGTAAAATCGACAAAATTAATAAAGCAATTGTTGTTAATTCTTTATATTGACTTGATTCATGGTCAACGTATAACTTCGACCAAAATTTTTGAACAGTTTTATTATTAAAACGGTCCTTTACTTAAACTCGACTAAATGCTGGATAAATCAGGTTTATTCAATCAATTTTAAAATAATAATAATTATACAAATTAATTTGTAAAAACACTTTTTTTTGTATATATTAAAATTTACTATAAAACTGTTGGTGGCCGCAGTAAAATCCTCTGGTGGCCGCACACAAGAACAACTGGCCTAGACTGAAGTATTGTACGAAATTAATCGAGTGTGTTTTTCGTGTTTCTCCAGATGAGATTCTTCGCAACTCTGGCGTGCGCCACCTTCCTCTTCGTCCAGGTCTTCGGAGACGTTTCCCACCTGTCGAACCCTGAGGCGGCCGCCCCAATCCTTAAGCAAGCCCTCGACATCAACGAGAACGGACAGTTCGCATGGAACTACGAAACCGGTAACGGAATCGCCGCCCAAGCTTCAGGAGCCGGAGAGGTAAGCCGCCCACCTCGATTCAACACTATCACATCTTCAAATAAATTCCCTAAACTAAACTGATAACAAAATTCTTACAAAACCATCTTAATTTCAAATAACTCCTTACTAATTTAACCTCTGACCTTAACTTAAACTCCTTTCTTAACACTCAAGCAACCGGTCCCGCGTTCGCGCGAATTTCGTCTCGCGCTGCATCTTTACGTCTGCTGCTCGAATGCACGATACATGTGGATATATTTTTTAATTTACGGCTTAGAATTGTTTTGTTTATTGTTCTACGTGTCTTTCATTCAATTTCTCCTAAATTGATAGCCAATAACCATTCCGTTTTGAGTGACTTATTTTGAATGGTTTAGTTGAGGCAACCCGACAAAGACCATTTTTGACCAAAAGCAATAAAACTCTTGAGTTATTAGACAGAATGGTTTCATTCATTACGTAAAAAATATGTGAAACATGTTTCTCGAATATTTACAACTAGACATCCAGTGATTGTGAAATTGTAGGAATATAGAATATATATTGTTATTTATTATATGATTAAAACTAAACTATATCATGAACCATAATATCATAAAATACTTATTGTCTTACTAAATTCACTCAACTGAGTAAAAAGTTATAAGCATAATAATTGATGTCGCGAGAAATAGCAAAGTATCGAAAAATATGCGGTGATAAGCGTTTTTTCTGCGCGAAATGTGCGGTTGCTTGAGTGTTAACTACCACATCTCCGAACGGATTTTTCTAATTGGAAATTTGAATTGTTACAGTTTTGTACGATTCCACATGTTTCGTCATTAACGACCCGGGTTTCGCCCTTCGGCATCCTCGGGCATTCCATCACGCGGATGCACGGGCGAAACTCGGGTCGTTAATGACAAAACATGTGGGATCGTACAAAATTGTATCAATTCAAATTTGATATTGAAATTCCATCACGCACCTTCAGTCGATATCATAAATTTTCTAATTGCAATCATTTTATTTAATTTTTTAAATATGAATGTAACTTCTTGGTAAAATATTATAATTAGAAGAACATTAAGTCGTGCGTATTTTTAAAGCTGACTTAATTCAAAACGTTTCGTTTAAATCGATATTAATCGTTGGCTTAACTAGCCAACTGCATAATATATTCAGTTTTCGTTAACGTCATTCATAAGTTTTAATGGATTCCCTCTAAAAATTAAACTTGAAAACCGTATTCCTAAATTGTTACATACAGATCAAAAAGATGGCAAAACTGACGTAATTTGAAAAAAAATGTTTAAATGTAAAACCGACGCGATTGAAGAATATAGCACCGTATGCAACAATCAAAACTGGTAGTAATGTATTAGAAAACTGAATTAATTCAAAATATATAATTCATCTAAAATTTAAATATTGATAAATTGAACGATATTTAAAATTTCAAAACTTATAATTCTACTTGTGTCGGTTTACAAAATATATGGAATTAATCATTGTTGAATTTGTAGGGAGTACAAGGATCCGCCCAATGGACCGCCCCCGATGGCACCCCAGTGCAATTCTCCTACACCGCTGACGAAAACGGATACCAACCACAGGTAAAAATCAACAATTCCCCAAATCAATTAATTCAATACCGACATAACTCAAAATGATTAAACCGGCAACACTTATTTTTTGAGATATTTATTTAAAATAAAATTTTAATTATTAACAACTTTCTACGATTCCGAATGTTTTGTCACTAATGACCCGGGTTTCGCCTTTCGGCATCTTCAGGCATTCTATCACACGGATATACCGAAGTTATTAATTACACGAAAAGACTTACCCCAAGGCAAGCATTCAATTGCAGCTAAAACAAATTCAATAATATTAATCTAATAATAATTAACACAATTGTCTATTGTGATAATTTTCATTAACGGTCTTGTTAATGAGTCATTCTTGAAAGGGTATCCGTGCGATAGAATGCCTGAAGATGCCGAAAGGCGAAACCCGGTTCGTTAGCGACAAAAAAACGTGGAATCGTAAAAATTTGTAACAATTCAGATTTGATATTGAAATTCCATCAAGCGCCTTCAGTCGATATCATAAATTGTATCTAATATCAGTCTAATTGATAAATATTGCATCGTTTCTCAACAGGGAGCCCTCTTGCCCACACCCCACCCAATCCCAGAGTACATTCTGAAGTCGCTCGCGTGGAACGCCGCCCATCCCGAAGAGGAAAAGCCCATCAAGAAGTAAACTGAACCAACTGCTATAAAATATGACGTTTAGACAGTAAAATGACACGAGACGCATCAATGAAAAGAGACAGCAAGCCAGCAAGCAAGCGCGCACCTTTGACGACAAAACTGTAAAATATGTGCCAACGGAAATCGGCACTTATCAAAATAACAATAAGTACCGAGGTTCCGTCGGCGTATTTTCGCGTTTATCTTTTGACGGTGCGCACTTGGGCGTACGATTTTAGCCCCAAACATATATTTATTAAATACATATTTCCGTGTTTGTATATATTATTAATTATAATTCAAACTTAGTAACTCAAAATGCGCTCCTTCTTGTATTATATACGAGAAAATGCACAACAAAAAAACCCTCTATGATTTATATATTTCCTATGTATACAATATAAATATATATTCGTTAATTTAATTCAATTGTTTTATTTTTGAATTTTACACCAAACACTTTTGACAGTAGTCGACTACCTAATGGTTGACAATCACTGTAGTCCACTTTAGGGTACTCAAACTTATAAACACAGATACGGAAAACAATCGAGCACTCGAGCCATATTGACTGCCAATACGAAAAACCGTTAAATTATTTAAAAACTGACATTTGAATATATATTTTTCAACACAAAACTAAAATTAAAACAAATATTGCGATACAAAAGCTATCAATAAAATCCGTAGTTAACACTCTCGCGACAATACTGTCACAATTCAAAAAGCGATTTACTTTGGGAGAATCGGTTTTTTTCGATTTGAATGTCGGTTTTAAAATATTGTATAAAAACATCGGTGATTTTAATTGATTTTTTTTGTAGAAAATTTACAAAAACCAGTCAGTTAAAACCTCTCCCAATTTTGAATGGACAATTAAAACAACTGAATTCTTCTTTGATATATCGTTAACGATTAAGAAATGGGATAATTTAATTATTTAAGATTTGAAGGTGTTTCATTGATAAAAAACTTCTTAATGAGATTTTAATGGTCATATATTCTTGACTGAAGGTGTTGACTGTCATTTAATCGCTGTTTAGTACTCTATCTAAGTTCATACAAGAGAAACGGAAAATAAACTATGAAGTTAGCTTTGTCGAGCTGTATCGAATGATTTCGTTTTGAAGCATACCATCGAGATAATCAATAATATTTATCAACTATCCAACATAACCGTTCGAGGAATATGGCCGAACCTGTACGGTGGCGAATCGTGTTACCTACCGTCTATAGATATTGTCACATTATTATGAAAATTTCTTCAGAAGTGAATAGTTCACGTATGTGATGAATTCGATTTCGACACACGATTTAAATAAATTGATTGAATCGGCGTTCACTTGGCAGAATCCATAAAAAAAACGGTAAAGTAATTCTGATGAAGGTATAAACTAAAATGTATTGCAGTTTTTAATAAACATTTACAGAACAATGTATGATATCGACTGAAGATGCTTGATGGAATTTCGATATCAAATTTGAATTGTTACAACTTTGTACGATTCCATACGTTTTGTCGCTAACGACGCGGGTTTCGCCTTTCGGCATCTATAGGCATTCTATCACACTGATGCAACAGAACTGACATAATTTTGAAAGTCTCTTTCAAGAATGACTCATTAACTAGATCGTTAATGCAATTATCACATGCAATTGTGTTAATTATTATAAGATAAATATTATTAAATTTGTTTTAGCTGCAATTTACTGCTTGCCTTGGGGTGTTTTCCTGTAATTAATAACTTTGGTATATAGACAATGCCAACTGTTTATTTTACGTCGGTTCTGTTGCATCCGTGTAATGGAATGCCTGAAGATGCCGAAATGCGAAGCCCGGGTCGTTAGTGACAAAACATGTGGAATCGTACAAAGTTGTAACAATTCAAATTTGATATTGTAATTCCATCAAGCAGCTTCAGTCGATATCATAAATTCAAATATTTGTACCCAATAAACGATCGATTTCGGTGTTTTAAAAACCTTTTTCGATTCATTATAGACGAAGCTAAACACCTGTTTATCAAATTAATGCGAATGTCCCTTTGGAACACCGAGTAGTTGATTATTATTTGATACATCCTGGGCACCGTGTCGGCTTGGGATCCAATCGATTAAATAACATTAATATAGGAATTTATCGTTACAAACAGCTTGGCGTGAAAACGATAATTCATTTGTAGAATAACGCAATGTAACACGTCGATCTTCAACAAAGCCAGGGGTTACCAACGCAATCACACTACGTTCAGTATTTAATTCTGAAATTTAAGATAACAACTGAAGGCAGGACTTGACTTTATTTCAATATATAAAACGACAGTTCTGTCGCATCCGTGTGGTGCAGAAGAATGCCTGAAAATACCGAAAGGCGAAGCCCATCGGTGACAAAAGCTCGTGTAAAATCATGTTTTATATTTATTGATTGAATTGGCATTCACTTGGTAGAACTCCATTGTAACACGGTGAAAAATAGCAATTGTATAGATATATTTGATAGCTATTTCACGTACAATCCTGACGACGGCGTGAGCCGAAACCGTGTTCTATTTTTATACATAAAAAAATGGCACGGTGAAAAAATTACGGGGTATTTTATGATGGCGTAAGCCGAAATAGCTATCTACTATATATCTTATGAATTCTGTAGAACTAAAACACATCGTTATTTTTCACAGTGTAATATGGAATTCTCCCAAGTAATTGCCAATTCAATCAATACATTAAAAAATCTCGTCCCAGCACAGTGCTTGCATACGGTTGAATCCTACCGGTTTCGGCTTTAAAAACGTTCAACAGTATTGCTTCAGATGTCGACATATTTGATATGGACGAGAGTGAGTGCAGTCGAATTTTTTCATACAATTTGATATCATTAAGAACAGCAACAACAGCTCATTTGCAGAATGAAATACATGGCCAAGTTATAAAAGTATATAATTATTTTTAAGACGTGTTTAAATTGATTTTTAATCCTTTCCACGCGAACGTCTCAAGGTATGAGACGCGAGCTTTCAAGCGTCGGTTACACAGAAAATCTTTTGTATATAGGACTGATTTTGGTTCCAAAATATCGCCTAATTTGTCGTGCTACTGCCACTTCCTTTAAATTTATCGCGATCTCCGCCAGAGTGACAAATCAGTTTTAAGCTTTGCACCAATTTTCGCAATGTGACACTGCATGACACGTGACAGTAATGGCGACTGTTCGTTTGAGTTTAATTGGTGGCTTCGTTACGTCACGGTTATGGCGAGTTACGGGTGAATTATTTGTTAAAACGATTGTGAAAACATACGAGGATATTTCTTTGTGTTTTTTAATGTTGTGAAACATTCCTAATGCACCTGGCTTCCGTAAACGCCGGCCCAATTATTTTTTATTGCTCTATTTATAAGTCTATATGAGAATAAAGGACAGATTTTTGAATTTGAATGAAAAACGGCCGCGTGGATCGGGTTAATTAATAAAAAAATGTCCCAAACAGCGCTCGCGACCCGCTGATCGACTGTCTCTGGCACTGGGAGTAAAACTAGCACATATTGAAATGCCGAAACAATATTTAAATGCCAAATTGACGCTCATTTTATTTGAAACATTATGATTGCTAGAATGGAAATGCAATTTGTCAGATCGGCACTTTGGTTCAACGGTGAGGCAATGTAGATTGCTTAACGACCGTCGCCGTCCGAAACGACACAAGTCCCGGTCGCGTGTCGGCCGAAAACCGTATTCTGTCACCGTGCGCCGAGAGCGTACCGAAAGGTGAAAGGGTAAACAGCCAATGAGAGAATTCAAAAATTTCAACAGGGCGGAAGAAGTGAAGAGTGGCTATTCTCACATTGCTTCGTCGGCATAATGGACTGAAATTTACGACATCGGCTGAATAATGCGCTTGATGGAATTTCAATATCAAATTTGAATTGTTACAACTTTGTACGATTCCACATGTATAGTCACTAACGACCCGGGTTTCGCCTTTCGGCATCTTCACGCATTTTTCACACGGATGCAAAAGAACTGACGTAAAATAAACAGTCAGCATCGTCTATATACCGTAGGTATAAATTACAGGAAAACACAGACACCAAGGCGAGAACTGGACATGAATAATTAATAATTATATTCAATTGCATCCGTGTGATAAAATGACTGAAGATGCCGAAAGGCGAAACCCTGTTCGTTAGTGACAAAACACGTGGAATATTAAAAAGTTTCAACAATTTTGTGTTTTTTTTTTACGATCCAAGCCGGTTTCGCACGTCGCTAGCATTATCAACAGATAAAATACAAATTAAAAAGCAAGCCTATTGTACATTTTCAAGGTGTCAACTGTCGCTTCGTGGTGGAAAGGTGTGAAATTTTAAATTTAATAATACTGTTTCGGCAATATACTGTGTGGTCAGGACCGGTTTCGTTCGTCGCGGGCGTTATCAATAGATATCAGTAAAATCATAAACCAGTTCAAATCATATTAATAAAAAGATCGTATATATCGCGTTAATTGAAAGCCGCGCAAAAAGAGGAATGGGAATGACAGAATGACAGCAGAGGTCATATTGTTCCTAGAAAATTCTATCGTATTCTTTCACCAATGTGCCCATACCAAGTTGGTATGGACGTTCGCTTCAAGGCTGTGTAATCGTCAAAAAAACACTACTCCAACTCCGATATTGACCAACGATGCGACGCCGAATAAAAAAACGTTTAATTTTGTAATGTTTGTTTTTTTCTAACCTTACCTAATCGTGTGTATTAAATTTAAAATCAACCAACCAATTCGGCGAATTGTTCATTGAGATATTCATCAAAATCGTCTAATCGAAAACGTATTCAGAGACGCTAAAGACGCATGCAAACTTTTTTAAAACGTAAAGGTGTCGAAAATATTTTAATCGTTTGTATGTTCTTTATGTTACGTAATTTAGAATATACAGTGGAACCTCGATCAACCGTTCTCGCATAATACGTTTTCCCGGATGGAACGCTTATTTTTTATAGTCCCGTCAAACTCCCATAAGAACAATGTTAAATAATCTCGCATTGACCGTTCCCCGGTTTCCTCGATAAACCGTCTAAATATTTTGGTCCCGTTGGATTGACCGTTTTTATTGCATATTTCTCCGTATCTCGGCAAGCAAGTTTGACACAGCCGAGTGCAGGTGTTATGTCTAGATACGTTGGAATCCGCTGTACATGTTACACGTAACGCATTGGACGCATGTGCTATTTTTTGGGTTGAAATCCACCACACGCGTATTATTGTTTATGATGCAAATGTAGAGTTGTTTAAAATTCATGGTTATAATGATTCCTGTACAGAGAAACTTTTAGTCACAACTTTAGTAACAAGTCTTTGTTCCGATTAAAGTGCCAAATAACAAAGAAGCAAACGAACATAAAGGACTTTTTAAAAAAATAAATTTTATATACAGTATGTACAAGTAACTAATAAATAAATGTTTTTTACGATTTTACTTGTTTATTATTATTTGAAGCTTTCCCGCATTCACCGTTTCCCGCAATTACCGTTATTTTTTCAGGGTCCCTTGGAAAACGTAAAATCGACAACAGTCCAAAAACGTCGATAGAAGAAGAATTTCCTGATCACTTTACTAAGGCAGTGATTGAAAACCTTTTCCACGCGTGCCACTAGAGGCCACATCTTTAAAACTAAAAAAAAAATATTTCTTGATGACGTGATGCCTTTTGGCATCTTCAAGCATTATATCACACATGTACAACAGATTTGACACACAACAAACAGTAAGCATCGGTTATATACCAAAGGAGTTAATTGCAAAGGAAAAACATAGACCCTAAGGCTATGATCCAAATAAACAACTAAAATAATATTTATTTAATAATAATGACACACAAGTGCCTGTGATAAGTTTTATTAATGATAAAACTGCTAATGAGTCTTGGATAAAAGGATTCTACAGCAAATAATAATCAACAATTATTAAAATGCAATTGGTTAATTTTAGACTTAGAAATACCTGCTAAGTATTGTTTATTGTGTGTCAGTTATGTCGCATTCGTGTGATAGAGCTGCCTGAAGATGCCGAAAGACGAAACACGGGATGTTAGTGACAAAACATGTGGAATCAACAATTCAAATTGGTCATTTGCTTCAAATGCAAAAAGCGATTGTTTAAGGAGTCAATATTCTGAATTAATTCTCAAAATTAAAACATCACATATTTTTAATTAAACTGTCTTTTTTTTTAAAAGAACATAAGCCGTGTGTAATTTTTAAAACTGTTTTAATTCAAAATATTAATGTTTCGCTTTAATCGATTATATATTTGCAATACATATTTTTAGTTCATGTATCTCAACAGAAATTTTTCTACGAGAACTGTTTGTTACTCAATAACTCAACAGCATATTTTTTAGAAGATAAACGAAACAAAAAATATAAGGTTAAGACAGGAGCAGTGGCTGGCTAATCGCTCTCGCTACGCCTCGCAAAAAACACTAATTCTTTCGGAACAGAAATATTCGTTAGTTTGACATATACTCGTCATTTGGTGCGGATGGACATAATTTAAAAAAAATACGGCCCATATTACGTAGAAAAAATCAGCATGTGGCCCACAACAGCAAAAAAAATCACCAATTTTGTGCGTTTATTTTGCACGATTTTCGACCGAAACAGCACGGAGTCTAAGTGAAGTTTGGGCGCTTTTTTACGCAGCGAACGGGTTAAAATAATTTCGAATGATGAAAGTGACTTTGGACCAGTCACGAAGAAGAGATTGATTAATTTCTTTATGAATCTTTTGGATTTCATTTTTTTATTCCTCTATATATGCTTTATGTGTAGTTAATTATTAAAAATATATATTCATTTATACTTTTTAATAATTTTATTTATGTATTTTAGAAAAAGACCAAATTATGCGTTTTTTGTGTACTTTTCGATTTGCACGTTTTTCTCAGGAGCCTATATACCGTGTAAATCGAGGGGTATGCGTAGTGCATATCATGTTTCAATATCGCTTTTAAATGTTCAAATAAACGGCTGTCACGGGGCGTCCAAACCGGGCGACATTTGCATAATTTTGCATAGATTGTTCAACAGTATCGAACGACGGGATGCTACATTCCGGTTTGAGAAGATGGACGAAAAAAAATGGTATAAAAGCAACGATGCTCGTCTAACAAAATCAGTTCACTTTTGGGCAGATCAAAAAACAAACACTTCAAGGTGAGAGACAAAAAAAAAACAATCCATTTCGTTAACAACTCGATTAAATATAAAAATTGCCATGTGTAGCACTATTTTTTGTTTTGGTGGAATCAGTGATAAATTGGTGGAAGTCTATTCTTTGTCATAAACATATAAAATGTCTCGAAAATTAACCAAATGACTGCTATCGTCTCACCGTTGAGACGGCAGATTGCATTGTATTGTTTTTTTTTTTTTAATATAGAATTGAAATATTCTCCCGGCAGATAACAGGTTACTTCAATCAGGTATCAAACACTCGGTATTCCAATTGGATTTAAGCGTTTTTTAATTAATACGCAAATCTCAGACTGTATTCAACAAATGTATGTAATTGAAATCAAACGTAGTTGATGGAATTTCAATATCAAATTCGAATTTTTACAACTTTGTACGACTCCACGTGTTTTGTCACCAACGGCATCCTCAGTCTGTTTCATCCGTGTGAAAGGGTGCCTGAAGATGCCGAAAGGCGAAACCCGGGTCGTTGGTAACAAAGCATGTGGAATCGCACAAAGTTGTAACAATTCAAAAGCGTATATTAAATAAAAGCAGTCTCGATTAAGAAATACTTTAATTGAGACGAAATTTGATAAATAAATAAAAATATATCCAAAATTATATTTATAATTATTGATTTGGTAACCCTGTATTTTTTACGTAATCTTTCAATTTTCGATTAAGAAAACTGTAAAAAATGAATATAATTTATATAATCGATCTATCACGATTCTCGGGCCCTCAAAAAATATTTCGCATCTATGACACTTCAATTAATTAACCGCGCGGTAGTCAAGCGGTTAATAAATCAGAGTGTCACGGGAGTAATTCTCAGGTGTCAAAAAAATCAAAATTTCTACACGTAAAACGGCCAAGATACAAAGTATTTTTTTTTGGTGTTTCTCCAGATGAGATTCTTCGCAACTCTGGCGTGCGCCACCTTCCTCTTCGTCCAGGTCTTCGGAGACGTTTCCCACCTGTCGAACCCTGAGGCGGCCGCCCCAATCCTTAAGCAGGCCCTCGACATCAACGAGAACGGACAGTTCGCATGGAACTACGAAACCGGTAACGGAATCGCCGCCCAGGCTTCAGGAGCCGGAGAGGTAAGCCGCCCACCTCGATTCAACACTATCGCATCTCGAAATAAATTCCCTAAACTAAACTCATAACAAAATTCTTACAAAACCGTCATAATTTCAAATAACTCCTTGAGGGATATGGCCCAAACATAAATACAGTATAAATACATATTCTTTTATTAATTAAAAACACGTCGAGATTTGGTAATTAAATCCGTGCAAAAGCGAAAACGTGTAAAACAAGTGTACTATAATAATTTATTCAAATATGGATTTAAGTATATTTTATAAAATTGAGACCAAAACTGAAATAATTCAAAGTAACATCTCAAAGTGCAAAACAGTCATAACTCGAATTATGTCAGTTTATATTGTATTGTATGGAATTAATTATTGATTAACTTGCAGGGAGTACAAGGATCTGCCAAGTGGACCGCCCCCGATGGTACCCCAGTGCAATTCTCATACACAGCTGATGCCAACGGATACCAACCTCAGGTAAAAAAAAAAAAAAAATATCCGCCCAAAACGACACTGTACTAATACAAAATTTAATTTAATTTTTTACATAAACGCAAGAAAGTTAGATAATCGTAGTACATTGTAGAATTGAAGGTTACTTATCAATTATACAAATTGCCAGTTTGTCAGTTATGTTGCATCCGCGTGACAGAATGCCTGAAGATGCCGAAAGGCGAAACCCGGTTCGCTAGCGACAAAACACGTGGAATCGTACAAAGTTGTAACAATTCAAAATTTATACGAACCGCATTTGATTTTCTTCCGTATAAAGGAATATATGTGACAAGTGCCCATTTGCGATGAACACATTGGACGCCACCGTTTAATACATTTTAATACACAGTTTTTTTTAGGGCACAGAAATAAAAAAAATATATCGATTGAAATGGCATTTACTTGCTAGAACTCTATTATACCACCGTGAAAAAACAGCAATGTATTTTAGTTCTACGATTTTTTTTTATATGATACAGTTGATAGTTATTTCGGCTTACGCCATCGTAACATTTCTACACAGCTATGATGAGGGCGTAAGCCGAAATAGGTGTTTTTGTCTCTTTTATGATTGTCCTTTTTTTTTTAAATTTAAATTGATTTATAACATCCTCTGTGAAACTGTTCGAACAAAAAATACGTTCATTCATTCCGCTTAAACTATACAATACCTAAATGCTTTCTCGTTTTTCAACAGGGATCTCTTTTGCCCACACCCCACCCGATCCCGGAAGAGATTCTGAGATCCCTGGAATGGAACGCAGCCCATCCCGAAGAAAACGAGCAAATCAAGAAGTAAATTGAACCCTTAAACAGTACAACTAAACCACTCACTAAACAAACATAAACGACACGACAAAACAAATCAATGAAAAGAGACACCCAGTTAACCGGCAAGCGCGCACTGTCAACATCAAAACGGAATACAAACATCACGTTGTTTAGTATGCTTTTAAGCGGTGCGCTCTAACACGTGCCTGCAATAACAACGTTTATTGTAATATATATATATTATAAGACAAAAATAGATAAAAATTTGACCTGTTTTCTTGTTATATAGGAAAGTGGATCAACAAAAAAAAATATATGTATTGTATATTGTATGTAAAATATATGTTTATAAATTGATTTATTCGTTTTATTTGTCATCATCATCGCTAAGCCTTTTGATCAACGCTACTGAATCAAAGTCCTCAAAAAGTCAATGAACAGAACAAAAAGTGATAACACACTAATAAATAAATTTTCAAAAACTCTTTATCTATGTTTAAAATTCATATACTCGGATTAAAAATTTCGTAAAATAGAAATTAAAAACTTTTTATGATCGTATTTCTATAAGAATACTAAAAAACAGTCTTATGCACGCTGTGTAAGTTTTTTGTTGAACAAAAATCCGTTGGAAATACGATTTACTTTCATTTTAATTTTTGATTATGAATTCTGGAAAATGCGTGAAATTAATTACGAGTGCAAAGGGTTAAGTCGAAATGTCAATACAGCGGCGTTCAAAAATCATAAATGATTCAGCGTTGACCGTTGACAGCATTTCCGCCAAACCTAAGTATCGGTAGAGAGGTTATTTTCCGCTATTAAAATCCTCAATGATAAAATTTGGCTATTTGCCGGATTGCTTGGTCGATCATTAATTTAATGTACATACATATGAAAGATATGGAGATGATATGTGACAGTAATGGCGCTCGTTCGTTTGAGTTTAATTAGAGCGATTGCGAGTGAGTTATTCGCTAGGGATATATTTGTTAAAGCGATTGCGACAGCATACGAGGACATTTCTTTGTGTTTTGTTAATGTTGTGAAACATTCCTAATGCATCTGGCTTCCGTAAAAGCTGATCAAACAATTTTTTATTGCTCTATTTATTAACTCTATATGGAAAGAAAGGATAAATTTAATTTGCATGAAAAACAGCGGCGTGGAACGGGTTAAACCGCAATGTGTCGCATGTCAAAAAAATTGTTTATTGGGTAGTCAGTACTTTTAAGTTGGAATTGCAATAAGTCGTATGTCAAAAACAATTGAAAATTATCCTATGTCATCGTGAAAGTAAATATGAATTTGAAATTAGATTAGCCCATTCAGATAAAAATGTTGTATTTATGTTATATTAACAATTAAAAACACATGTATGTCCCCCTTTTAAACAAAAATGCAATGTAATCATTTATGATAACGACTGAAGGTGCTTGGTGGAATTTCGATATCAAATTTGAATTATTGTCAGTCCTGTTGCATCCGTGTGATAGAACGCCTGAAGACGCCGAAAGGCGAAACCCGAGTCGTTAGTACAAAGTTGTAACAATTCAAAAACGATATAATCACTTTGGAGCATTTCTGTTGACTACAAACAAATTGGTGGTTAGAAATATCGCCACAAAGACACCAAACCTTCGAGGCCTAACATGAGATGCATGTTGCAATACAAGATGTCCCCAGCACTAAGCCAACAACTCTCCTCTGTCATGCAACTTGTGACGGGCGTGCGTTTTTTTACAAAGACGTATTATTATGTCACCCCCGATACGTTTAATTTACGACCATAATTAATGCAATTAATTAAAAGACACTGAAATATGTTTTTTTACGTTATGTATATTAGTTCTACAAAATTATTTTTTTATAATATATTTTATAGCTATTTCGGCTCACGCCATCGTCAGAACTATGCTTAAATGAATATTTGCTTATCTATTGGGTTGATGCAAAAATTATGACCCTTTTTTATGATCCTAGGTAAATAAAAAAATTCTTCAGAAATGATGAATAGTATCTTCTTTTAAATGATTCCATTGTATAAAGGAGCCTTTCCATCTACTTTCTATTCAGTTTTGGCCTGGCCAGAGTACAGTGAAGAGCCCTTGTATTTTTTCAAAATGTCGATCGACAAAGTGCATTAACGTCATTGTTTACTTTATGAATTTCGTAAAGACAATACCGCGAGTGTGGCAACCAAAAACATTTG
Organism: Himalopsyche japonica; assembly: GCA_028555115.1. NCBI lineage: Eukaryota > Metazoa > Arthropoda > Insecta > Trichoptera > Rhyacophilidae > Himalopsyche > Himalopsyche japonica. The sequence goes on along the minus strand of JAHFWJ010000417.1, from coordinate 121,377 downwards.
CGAAGTGTATGGAGAAGATGTCATCAAAGTTCGACAAGTACGAAGAAGATGGTTTACAAAATTCCGATCTGGGGATTTTTCACTAATTGATAAACCACGTACCGGGCGGCCATTGAAGTCTGATGACGACAAGTTAAAAGTTATAATTGACACCGATCCACGTCTAACCACCAGGGAGATCGCGTCGATGATGGAAGTCAACCAAACAACCGTATTAAGACATTTGAAGCGTATGGGGATGGTTTCGCAGACGTTTGGATACCTCATCAATTGTCGGCTGCCAATTTATTGGATCGTGTTTCAAAGTGCGTTGCTTTGAGTGCGAGACAAAAACATGAACCTTTTTTGCATCATTTGGTAACGGGAGATGAGAAATGGGTCGTTTACAACAACGTGACAAGAAAAAGACATTGGGCTATACCTGGACAAGCCCCATTAATAACTTCGAAGGCCGAAATCCATCAAAAAAAAGTTATGCTTTGTGTTTGGTGGGATTGCAAGGGTATTGTGTATTTTGAACTCTTGGAACGCAATCAGACGATTACAGCAGAACGATATTGTCAGCAATTATCCAAATTAAACATCGCCCTTCAAAAGGATAGACCAGAATTGGTAAACAGAAAAGGGGTAGTGTTTCATCATGACAATGCGCGACCACATGTGGCTATGATGACCCAACACAAGCTAAATGAGTTGAATTGGGATGTTATCAAGCATCCACCGTATTCTCCAGATCTTGCTCCTTCCGATTTTCATTTATTCCGATCGTTGCAAAAACCCTTACTACAAAGATGCAAACACTTAGGCGATGAGTTTGCATTTATATTATGCGATTCCTTTATAACGTGATTAGCGAATTGTGAATCTGAACAACTATTTACACCCGACCTAATTAACATCCAAAATTCTGGAATTCACTTACCCTGTTCACACAGCACGTTGACAGCCTCGAGGACGCGTTTGGTGTAGATGCACGGCTCGTAATTGTCCATTTCCTGCGTCACCACCGAGCAAACCCTGAAGAAAAAAGGTACAACGCTCAATTCAAATTCAATATATTCACTAAGCGCGCTTGATAGGATTTCAATTTAACAAATTTGGATTGTTGCAACTTTGAGCAATTCCACACGCTTTATTACTCATGTCTTGGGTTTCGCCTTAAGGCATCTTCAGTGAATGTATCGCGCGGACGCAACAGAACTGGCACACAATAATCAGATAGCATTGCTTTTATACAACGGGAATTAATTACAACAGAAAAATGTTGCATCTGCTTTAATGCACGCCTGAAGATGCCGAAAGGTGAAACCCAAGTCATTGGTGACAAAATATGTGAAATCGTATAAAATTTCAATAATTCAAATTTGATATATATTTTTTTTTAATTTCAAATATCTACTGAGGGTGCTTGATGGAATTTCGTTATCAACTTATCAATAGCTGAAATATCATAAAATACATGTTTTGTCATTAACAAATCGGATAACAGTTGCATACAAAATGAATTGATTACAACAGAAAAATGTTGCAACTGTCAAACGGCAAAACCCGAGTCATCAATGACAAAACGTGTGGAATCGTTGCAACAATTCGAATTTGTTATATATTGTTTTTTAATTTACAATAATGACTGATGGCGCTTGATGGAATTTCAATTTCGAATTTGAAAATTTGTACGGCTCCACGTGTTTTGTCACAAACAGCCTGGGTTTCGCCTTTCGGCATCTTCAGGCTTTATATCACACGAATGCAACAGAACCGACACGCAATTAACAGTTTATAAACGGTTCCATGTATTATCACCGGCGACCTGGGTTTTGTCTTTCGGCATCGTCAGGCATTCCATCACACGAATGCAACGGAACCGACGCAAACGGTTAACAAACAGTTCTTCGAACCTGGTGGCGCGTCCCCTGATCGCACCGGCGGTCCTGTCCAGAGAGTCGGCGTCGCCTTCCTGCAGCGCTACGACGCACTTGTTAACGTCTTCCAAGATGTGATTTTCTGCAAGGCGAAAAGAAGCCGGTCAAACAAACGTTTCAAACTATTGTATGTATAGGCTTGTTTTTAGCACGTTTTCTAGTTTAACTTGCTTAGGAGGTTAAATATGACCTAGGTTTACATAAATGAACCATATTTATGAAACAGGGTGACCACAAACTATGTTTCATTTTTGGACATAAAAACTCTTCCGTGTCAATTCGGCTTCAAGCTGTGAACCACTTTCAGTCAGAATATAAATTTAAATTCCATCTACAATATAATCTGACAAAGTATATTTGATTAAACTTGTATTTTCATTCAATAAATATGTCAAATTATAGCTTTAATGATCATACAGTATGAAAAATATTTTATTTTTAAGTGTGAAATATCAACGTATAATTTAATTTTAAATTACAAAATACACATTATACTGGGGGCTGTGTTCTGGAAAGCCCTGTGCCTCTACTCAAAAGAACATCTGTAGGTCATAAATTATGAAATAGTGTAAACAAGCTTGACATCGAATGCCTCACATGCACTGCTCTATACAAATCCCTGAGATGGTGTTACCAATTGTATTTCCAACTAATTGCTGCGACAAGTTGCCCATAAAATGCATGGCGTACTGTGCGCCTAAATGTTGATTAGTAAAGGTCCTTTATTTTATCATGTATATTGAAATGTTTTATGTGTGAAAGAAGTATTCTTTGCGGATACTTGGTGAGTACCATATTGAAAGAAACACTTAAATATGTCGGACATTTTATGTAAAAATGTGTTTTTTACGCGTGACGTTGATTTTATGCCCGCACTAACCTATCAGCGTAGTGCGAATCTCACCCGCAAATAACGTGTTAAGATAAATTTAGCATAAATAGATGATGTTTAACTGACCGCTGACGGCGAGGAAGTCATCAATCGTGGTGATATCGTCGACAGCTTCGGTGAGAAGCCTTACGCCTGACTCCCAAGCCCTGGAGAAGACCTCGGCGTTTTCCTGGGCCACTCGGGAGCGTGCCCTAGCAGCTAGGACCCTAGCGGCATTGATCACCTGAATAAACAATAAAAACAACAATTAATGACATCGTGAAAAAAAATAGCAATGTATTTTAGTTCTACAAAATTATTTTTAACAAGTATAGTTGATAGCTGTTTCGGCTCACGCCATCGTCAGAACTAACTATCTAGTTTTTTTCACCGTGTTATAATGGAGTTCTACCAAGTGAATGCCAATTCAATCAATAAATTAATGACGTCGACTGAAGGCGCTCGATGGAATTTCAATGTCAAATTTGAGCAGGTTTTAAAATTCTGTACGATTCCGCATTTTTTGTCACTGATGACCCGGGTATCGCCTTTCGGCATCTTCAGACATTTTATCACACGGATGAATCAGAACTGACGTACAATAAACAGTTAGCATCAATTCTGTTGTATCCGTGTGATAGAATGCCTGAAGATGCCAAAAGATGAAACCCGGGTCGTTAGTGACAAAACATGCGGAATCGTACTAAGTTGTAACAATTCAAATTTAATATTTCAAAGCTTCACCGCATTTTTTGTTGCCTTGAAAAACGTCTAATCGAGGTTACAGTGTGTTTTTATGATCAGAACCGGTTTCGTTCACATGGGTTCAACTGTTTTGACACACAATAAACAGTTGGCATTGGTTATATATATCATATAGCAAAGGAGTTAATTACTAAGTAAAAACACAGACCCCAAGGCTAGGATCCAAATAAACACTGATAGACAGTCAGTTCTGTTGGATACGTGTGACGGAACGCTAGAAGATGCCGAACGTCGAAACCCGGGCCAATAGCGAAACAACATGTGGGATCGTACAGTTTCAACAATACATAATTGTCTCAGTTTATGACATCGACTGCAGGTGCTCGATGGTATTTCAATATCAAATTTGAATTGTTACAACTTTGTATGATTCCATATGTTTCGTCAGTTCTGTTGCATCCGTGTGATAGAATGCCTGAAGATGCCGAAAGGCGAAACCCAGTTCGTTAGGGACAAAACATGTGGAATCGTACAAATTTGCAACAATTCAAATGCGTTAAAAAGAAAAAATAATATCGGTATAATCCTGTGGCTACAGTTCCACTTGGATGCGAGGAATCGGAGATCAAAGAACATTCGAACAATCCGTAGCATTCTGCACTTTGACCCGGTAACGAATTCTGGTTATTAACCCGTTCTACGCGACTGTTTTAATTGTTATAATTGGGTCGATTCATATGGGAGCCAGATGCATTAGGAATGTTTCGCAACATTAAAAAACACAAAGAAATGTCCTCGTATGTTGTCGCAATCGCTTTAACAAATAAATCCCTAACGAATAACTCACTCGTAATCGCCATTACCGTGAAGTAACGAAGCCAGCGATCAAACTCAAACGAACGAGCGCCGTTACTGTCACGTGTCACGGAGTGTCACATTGCGATGCCGCGAGATTGGTACAAAGTTCCGTGCAAAGTTTAGCGTGTAGTTTAGCGCACAGTTTCAAACTGATTTTTTGACTAGCGGGGATCGCGATAAATTTAAAGCGTTCGAAAAACCGATGTTTTGAACATTTAAACCTAATAGAATATATAAAGACGTTCGCATGGAAAGGATTAGGCACATACCTGAGGGCAAAGGTTTTCTATCTGCATGGCAGCCTGTCGGACCATCTTAACTCCGTCTTCGTTGTTGGACATCGAGCAAACCAGGTTGGCCACCTGAAAAAACAAATCCCATAGAATAGAATTACAACGGCAGAATCAGAAATTTAACCTGTTGAGACTTTGTATATTTCAATACGTTTTTGTCACTAACGACCAGGTGTCGTACATTAACGCATTCTATCAAACACGTGCAATAATCACTTTAAAGGTGTTAACTGCCACTTCTTGATGTAAATGCGTGATATTTTAAATAATAAAAACACTTTTTTTAGGTAATTATTTCTACAATATATTTTTTTAAAGTAGCAGAAAAACCGGAGTTCGAAATCGGTTTAACCGGTAGCGACACCCTGGTCACAGCATTGTTGTCATGGTTCAGCAGCGTGCTTGGCAAACTAAACTAAATGTTTACAATTTCAATTATGTACTGTGAGAAAAATATTCCCAATTGAGCGTCTGTAATGATTGGCCAATTGAAATACTATGCATAAAAGGGTAGACGGCAATATTACCGTATCAGTTATGGCTTGGATCAGGTGAAGTATGTGTTTGGTACGAATTTAGATTGTCGGCCTAAGTGGCATTTATTAGACAGTGTATTTAACTGTTAACCGACAAGTATAATTTGTCCGTTTCGAGAGGGCGCCAGTGTCACTTAACTTTATAAGAATTTTTTTATAATACTATTTAACACATCACTGCCACCTTTAGAATATTTTCGAAACAACCGTCAGTTCTGTTACATTCGTGTGATATAATGCCTGACGATGCCGTAAGGCAAAACCCGGGTCGTTAGTGTCAAATCATGTGAAATCGTACAATTTTGTAACAACTCAAAATTGACAATGCTTTCCATAATTCGTGATATGGACTGAAGGTGCTTGGTGGAATATCAATTTCAAATTGGAACGACCGAAGTTTCGCCTTAAGATATCTTCGGGTATTCTATCACACAGATGCAGCAGAACTGACACACAATAAACAATAAGCATCGGTTATATACCAAAGGAGTTAATTACAAAAGATAGCAACAGCTTTTCTGCATGTATGTTACTATATATATAACCACAATGTTTTTGATCGGTTTCGCTCATCGCGAGCATTATCAACTGATAGAATACAATTTACAAGCGAGTCTATTTATATGAAATATTTGAATTGAAGGTGGCAGGTATACAAAATCTTAGATTGAATAACTGAGAAACAATATAAATTAGTTTAAAAGTGAAATGTTTACAACGAATGGCTAATTGATAATTGCCAAACAAAATTTAGCTCCTAATGATCGTAAAATACATTGTGGAAATAAGTACTAAAAACTGTCAACGAGCCGGGTTTCGCCTTTCGGCATCTTCAGGCATTCTATCGCACGGACGCAACAGGACTGACCCGAGTCGCCAGCGACAAAACATGTGGGACCGTACAAAGTTGTAACAATTCACATTTGACATAGAAACACCATCAAACACCTTCGGTCGATTTCATAAATTGTATAACGCAATGTCTGATACTGTTTTCTCAATTTTCTTTAAATGAAGCCACGACCGATTCCGCTTATTGCGGGCACTGTTCATTGGAATACATTTTGCAAGAAGCCGTGTGAAAATTCATAATAAATGCAAAACACGGGTCACGAGTGACAAAACATGTGGAATAGTTCAATATTATTATTTTTTTAATTTGAATTGCCAAGACTTTGTACAATTCCACATGTTGTTTTGCTAATGGCCCGAGTTTCGCCTTTCGGCATCTTCGGGCATGTGTTTTTATTATTTAAAATAGATACGATTGCACCGACTTGGGCGTAATACGCATTACGCTATGCGAATGAGCAGTCAGATCTACCTGAAGGCGTTAAAAGGCGAAAGACAAAGCGTGAAATTCTCACCTCGACTAGTTTGTTGGCATGCTCCGTGAAGACCACAGCATATTCCTCGACCTCCTTCTCTTGTCCGTTCCTGGCTGCTTCCATCAGCACCAAAAGCGGCACGTTTGTCTCCAGGAAACTTCACAAAAAAACACATTGTACACATGTACCGCATTACTTTCAAGCCGCTTTCACCGACTAAAGTTTTAAATGGACACAATCATCAAAAACTATACCTTCGAAAAATTGAACAAAATCCATGAAATGTACAATTTCAATTTTTGTGCGGCACTTTCCAAATTTTAGTATTTGTCAAGTCCAAACTAAACATGAAAAACTTGAATTGTCAAGTTCACCCTTTGGCACCTGAAGATGGCGGAAGATGAAACCAAAGTTTCAACAGTTCAAATTTGATTAGTGTTTTACTTCGGTGATGAATAACCGTAGAGTACAGTCGAGTTCGAAACGCTTCTCAATGAAGGGAAACACTTTTCTGGCTTACAATCACACAACGTAAGTAACAAAGTTGGCAAAACTTTCATCTCGGAACTTGACATGTTTTTCGCATTGTAAATTTCAATTCAATCATCAGATCAGTTTTATCCGTGTGACAGAACGCCTGAAGACGCCAAAAGGCGAAACCAGGTCCAATTCAATTGTCATTTCTGCTGGATCCATGTGATGGAATGCCTTGAGATACCGAAAGGCGAAACCGGGTTCAATTCAATTGTCAATTCTGTTGGATCCGTGTGATGGAATGCCTGGAGACGCCGATAGGAGAAACCCGTTTCATTTCTATCGTTGTAACGGCGTACGATTTCAAAATTTTTGTCGCTCACGACCCAGGTTACGCAGTCAATTGACGTGTAATATTACAGCGATTCGATACCGTAAATTAATGTGACGAAACGAGGACATGGAGGATTTCTCACCTGTCCGAAACGTGGTCAACAACAGCCTTGCGCAGCTGACGCCTTAGGTCTCTGGTCTTGCGGCACATCTGATCGATAGCTCGTTCTAAGCCATCGGATTGTTCCTTATTGCCGGCCTGAAACAGAACATTTTCACATAGGTAAAGGTAAGGCCAAACAAAATAACATCAACCCCTTTGTTTCGCTTTACCAAATAATATAAATAAACACTCGTTAGTGACAAAACCTCTGGAATCGTACAACAAAGCACATTGAACTGTCACAACTTTGTACGATTCCACATGTTTTGTCGCCGACGACCTGCCAGTTCTGTTGCATCCGTGTGATAGAACGCCTGAAGATGCCGAAAGGCGAGACCCGTTTCGTTTGTGACAAACCGTTTGGAACCGTACAAAGTTGTGACGATTCAAATTTGATATTGCAATTGCATCAAGCACCGTTAAGTCGGTATCATAAAGTACATTCTGGTATCCAATTTGAATTGTCACAGCTTTGTGCGATTCCAAACGGTTTTGTCATTAACGAAACGGGTTTCGCCTTTCGGCATTCTATCACACGGATGCAACAGAACTGGCAGGTCGTCAACGACAAAACATGTGGAATCGTACAAAGTTGCGACATAAAAGATATTGTAGGAACAAGTGCTAAGAATGTGTCTATCGTTTGAAATATCGTGCCTTTCCATCAAGAAGTGACAGTTGACACCTTAAAGGCGACTTACATTCGTCATGTACTCCTGTAGCAGGTCTTGAAGTGCCTGTCTGACAGCATTGCATTCGGCCACAATTCTCTCTCGTCGCTCGTCTCTGAAAATCAAATTCAAACATTTCTGTAAGTTATGTCCTGTCATTTTGAAGATATTGTTAACCTTCCGATGTTAAATGCGAGTCATACCTGGTGCACGAGGAATCGGCCATGAGGGCAGCGCCAGAAATGATGGACTCCAAGCGTTCCTCGAGAGATGGTCTGGTCCTCACTTCGTTATAGGCCAGCGGTTCCATCACCATTCGTTCCTATAAACCAAAGAACATTCTTACCAGCTGCACAGTTGTTAAAAGCAATACCTACACCACCTACAGATGTTCTTTGAGTAGAGGCACAGGGCTTTCCAGAACACAGCCCCCAGAATAATATAATGTATTTTGTAATTTTTATTTAAAATATATGTTGATATTTCACATTTAAAAAATAAAATATTTTTCATACTGTATGATCATTAAAGCTATAATTTGACATATTTATTTGAATGAAAATACAAGTTTAATCAAATATACCTTTGTCAGATTATATTGTAGATGGAATTTAAATTTATATTCTGACTGAAAGTGGTTCACAGCTTGAAGCCGAATTGACATGGAAGAGTTTTTATATCCAAAAATGAAACATAGTTTGTGGTCACCCTGTTTCATAAATATGGTTCATTTATGTAAACCTAGGTCATATTTAACCTCCTAAGCAAGTTAAACTAAAAAACGTGTTAAAAACAAGCCTATACATACAATAGTTTGAAACGTTTAAAATTTTAGTTTTATTGCAAGCACGATATAAGCTAAGTTGTTAAAACAGAAGAGAAGATGTATTGCGTACGTTTTCTACACTGCTATATATATAAGTAAGTAAATGTACGTTTAAGCATAGTTCTGACGATGGCGCGAGCCGAAATAGCTATCGACTATACCTATTGGAGTTCTACCGACTAAATGCCAATTCAATCAATAAAATGAAACACTCACGTCAAAGTCATCGAGAGCGTGCGCCAGTTCTCCGGGTCCGGGAGCCCTCGGCGCCTGCGGAGTGCGCCCTTGTGCCACTGTAGCGATGGCGTTCACGGCTTCGCACACCGCGCGCAGTACGTAGTCGCGATTCGCCTTAGCGGCGGCCAGTTCTGGATGACGCACGTACACCTGAAACAATAAGTTGCACCCAAAATGCACCAGCGGTAATTACCGGGAATGTTTTTATCGTGAATTAATGCCAGATACAGGCACATTATAACGAATTTTTATTACGATATATGCATGGGGGAGTGAGAAGTTTTTTTTCAACTCCGGCAACATTGACGAAAAGTTTTTTACTCGTCACACTGGTATCACCACTGCAGACTGCAGTTGATTCTAGTTATTATGGAATAGCATATTCAACTAGATTTTCATTATACCAAAGCAAATAACCATTTATTAATAAACTGTATAATCCAATGCATTGTTTTTTAAAATTTTATTTTAATTGTGAATCACATTCATGGATACAAATTATGCATACATATATAATATATATATATATATACTACATCAACGCGTTTTGACGATTCATAAAACGGATCGTTTAATGGCGATTACGAGTGATTTTTTTGCTAGGGACATTTCTTTGTGTTTTTTAATGTTGTGAAACATTCCTAATGCATCTGGCTTCCGTTAAAGTCGACCCAATTATTTTTTATTGCTCTGTTTATAACTCTATATGGAAAGAAAGAACAAATTTAATTTGTATGAAAAACAGCAACGTGAAACATGGTTAAATGTGACGATTGTTATAATAAATGTTTCAAAATATTCAATGCTTATTGCTTATTCACTGGTATAATGTATACCTTGGAAGCAGTGAGGAGCATTGTAGAATGCTTCTTCAGTACGGCCCTCGCGGAAGCCAGATCGTCTCTCATCTGAGGGTCCTTCAGCTCCTGTTGGCGCTTCGCTGCTTGATTCATAAGCTCGTCTGAAAATAAGCAAATCACATTTATTAGAATCCGATCAAGTGGAAATATGTTCACTTTGTAATAAAGGTCGCACGATTATGGTTTTGGAACAGCTGAAAACCAATGGATATCATTTATACTATCACACGAAATTCTCAACGAACAAACTAAGAGCGAGAGGCTAATGCCTTCCCGTAATTAACCATCTCTTTCCAATATTTAAGCTTATTGAAATTGCCGCCTGTTTAGTGTCATTGCTAGCAGGAAATAAGCTAGGTCATTAAAACAGCAAGAAGATGTATTGTGCACCTTTACAGCTATATATAGATAAGCAAAGGTACGTTCTGACGATGGCGTGAGACGAAATAGCTATCAAATATATCGTATACAAAAATTTGTAGAACTAAAGTACGTCGCTATTTTTTCACCGAAAATCAATTTACAGAAAGGTCTTCACTTTGGAAGCAATATGTGTCCGCGGTCAAATCCAAGCGAGTTTAACTCTCTGAGGACCACGGTGTCATTGAAAACCCCCATTTACACTAAAGCTGGGACCGTGTTATTTGGAATAGTGTGATTGGAGGAGGGATTCTCATAAAAAAAAAAATTGGTATTTTGTTTTTTCCGCGAAAAATGCAAAACTAAATATATGGACAAAATTTGAATTGTTACAACTCTGCACGATTACACATGTTTTGTCAGTAACGACCCGAGTTTCGCCCTTTAGCATCGTCAGGCATTCTATCACACGGATGTAGCAGAACTGACACAAAATAAACAATTATCATCATCTATATACCAAAGGTATTAATTACAAGAAAATACTTACCCCAAGGCAAAAACACATAATCGCCTGTGATAAGTTTTATTAACGATAAATACCGACAAATGAGTCTTTGACAAATTACAATCAGTTCTCGTTAAAATGCAATTGGGTAATTTTAGACTTAGAAATATACGCACTTATTTCAAAATTGTGAGGTAACGGTAAGAACTAATTTGATATTGAAATTCCATCAAGAACCTTCAGTCGTAATTTGTAAAATACTCACTTGCGTTCCTGCCGAACTGTTTGATGTTTTCCAAAAGTTCACCTTGCGAAGACGCGTTCTTCAACTTGTTCAAGTCATTCTCAACCTGTAAAGACAAAAGGAAAAACAGATTGAGTTCCACATTAATTAATATGTTGTAATACGAACGGTCCAATCTGAAACATTAACACCTCGAGGAGATTCGGTAATATAATCCGTTATTAACATTTGCTTCGAATTTCTTGTCAGATCTTTACGGACGTCATCATATTGAGCAGAGCATTGATTAACACATTATGGTCGGGAAACGGGATATTTCGTTTTTTGCGGACCCGATAAAATTCGTTTTTGTATCCTGTCGGTCGTTTGCGGGACCCGTATTCTCTCGGGCTTGTACTTCGGCGTGCAACAAAACGCACGGCAGTACGACAAACACCTTTTTTTGACAAGCGGCAATAAAACTCATGAGTTATTATAAATCCGAGTGTTCCTATTCGGAGACGCACGTTTCTCGATTTAAGTCATTCAGATTTCAAACTTCAAGTGGCTCTAAACTTGCAGGAATTGCAAGTATATATTATTATTTATTATATAATTATATAGTAAGAATAAATATATTATCTTTTACATTTGTGACGTGCCAATTATATAATTCAGAATATGTTTTTATATTCAGCTTAGAAATATAATGAAATTAAGATGTAATCAGAGCGTTTATAATTTATTTTTAACGATCAAATGTCACATATGATTTTTTTTTAAATTTCAATCAAAAATATTGTTCGGTTTAGAAATTGTGTCGATTTTAAGAAAGAAATATTTTTTTGCGTTAATCGCAAAAAACGCCCGCTACTGGCTTGAGTATGTGCTCGAGGGGCTTCAACATTTGAGTCATTTTGTACAAAGTGGCTACGTAATTTTCTTTCTAATTCGATAGGTGTATTGTGATAATTGCGGAAAGTAACTCACCACGCGAAGGCTTTTAAGAAGCAGGTGAACGTCCACCATATCGGCCAGGACGAGGAGCCTGGTGACAGCCGAGAGAAGTCCTCGGGCGGCTCGGACCATTGCTCCTCGTTTCGCCGACGCGCACGGTTCTTCGGAGAACTCCCGTGCTGCCAACGACATAGCTCCACCTTAAAAAACGATCAAACAAAATTAAAAACACATAATATTTTGACCTCGTGATTTGTATAATAAAAAGAAATACTTAAATCACTACTGGACATTCGATAAAATTGTTTAAAACTTTGTAACGACCTGGGTTGCAGACATTTTATCACACGGACGCCACAGAACTGGCTTAAAATAAACATAAACATCGTCTATATACCGAAGTTAATAATAATTAGCACAATGCTAGTGTTAGAATGCCGGAAGATGTCGAAAGCGAAACCCAGGTCGTTAGTGACAAAACATGTGGAATCGTAATCGGATAAAATATGTAGCTTGAGTGCCAAAGTATTGCAAAATTTCTAATACATTCCAGTAACAAATACTCTCAAAATATTGTCGAAAGCATTAGGTTTAAATCTTTAAAACACCGATTTTTCAATCCCTTTAAATTTATCGCGATTTCCGCCAGTCACAAATCAGTTTTAAGCTTTGCACCAATCAATGTGACACTCCGTGACACGTGATAGTAACAACGCTTGTTCATTTGAGTTTGATTGCTGGCTTCGTTACGTCACGGTAATGGCGATTACGAGTGAGTTATTCGCTAGGGATATATTTGTTAAAGCGATTGCGACAACATACGAGGACATTTCTTTGTGTTTTTTAATGTTGTGAAACATTCCTTATGCATCTGGCTTCCGTATGAATCGACCCAATTATTTTTTATTGCTCTATTTATAACTGTATATGGAAAGAAAGGATAAATTTAATTTGTATGAAAAACGGCCGCGTGGAACGGGTTAATATACAGTAGTGGAATTCCCAACCAGTCTTTCGGACTTCTTCAACAGCTGCTAACATCTCCTGGGTGATGTCCGGATTCTCGTAAGCGATGATCTCTCCTTTTTCGATGAAGTTCTCGGTAGCCTTTTCTACGGTTCCCACCAGCGCACTGGCTCTCTTCGATTTACCTGAAATATACATCAACACATCGTGTTAATATTTAAAAATACTTAACAATTTACTTTATGGTATCGACTGAGGGACTGCCCCGAGATGAATGCCGAACGAGCAGAGCTGTTTGCTGCGGTCCGTCCTCGTATGGGCCCAATAGGCCACGCTGACTTAGTATCAACCAAGACCAGCTTTGAGGCATTCGATAAATTTGCAAGATCATACGGGGAACGAGACATTCTCGATTCGTCTTTAGATTCAACACGTAGCACATTAAAGTCTTCCGCCACAGCGGATATTCAGTACACAGATACACAGGATACCTAATATCACGTAGACTAAGCGGCTGAGCCAGCCACATTTTCTTTTTCTTTCTTTTTTTTTTCTCTTCCTTTAAGCACAATAGTGCATGGTTTAACGATCGATCCGTGCAGCTCTGTATCGGGCCAAGAATATGAGGAGTAAAATCGATTCTTTTTAATTAGTATTGCGTTATGGAAGGCGGCCGTGTAACAATAGCTGCATACACATAACGGGTGAAGGTAGGACAACCAACATTAGGTGCTTGATGATTGAATTTCAATATCAAATTTGAACTGTAACAACTTTGTATGACGATTCCACATGTTTTGTCACTAACGACTCGGGTTTCGCCCTTCGGCGTCTTCAGGCATTCTATCACACTGACGCAACAGAACTGACGTAAAATAAACAGTTAGCATCGCTTACATACAAAAGATATTAATTATTACATGGTTATTTACATCAGTTCTGTTGCATCTGTGTGATACAATGCTTGAAGATGCCAAAAGGTGCAACCCAGGTCGTTAGTGAGAAAACATGTGGAATTGTACAAAGTTGTAACAATTCAAATTTAATAAAGCACCTTTAGTTGATGTCATAAATTATACACAATATTTTCTCTAAATCGGCCATACGGCCAAAAAGGTTAAAAGAAGCAAAAAAACGATAAACGCTTTCTGTTTCAATCTCAAAGAGGAATGTAAAAATTCCATCCCTACACAATTTCATTCAATAAGCAACACACAAAAAATGGCCACATAATTAGATGGGACGATTTATTTTTAAGCTGTACATATTCAATTTGATATTGAAATTTCGTCGAGCACCTTCGGTTGATATGTTCGAATCTGATAATTTGTTCAAGTTGTGCAACGTGAACAAAATACAGTTTTTTTCAACCAAAATCAGGACTGGTTTCGTTCATCGCAAGTACCTGTTGGGATGATCAATATCTCGCAATGAGCAATAACTTAAAATTGTGGTTATCGATAAATAGAACAGTATTTCCAATCATAGCTACCTTTCTTCTTCTTACTGGGACCCTTGGTGTTGACCAACGTCGTGACCTGCAGCACCAGAGGCTCCAGGGTCTTCTCGACGGACATGGTTCTGATCTCCAAGTTTTTTGGATCCCATTTCAGACTGAGCGTTCCAAAGTGGTCAGACATTTTGAGGAATTCACTTTACGCTCCGATTTGATATCTGGAAAAATAGATATATAACCAGTTAGATTGCTGTAAGGACCAAGTTGACAACCATTGGTTTAAATCAGCGTTTCTCAACCTTTTAAGTGCGCCGCATTCCTTTGAATGTGAAAAAAGGTATCGGCACCACATTAAAAAATGTATTCAAATCGGGTTTTAAATTGATTAAAAAAATACAACTCATGTTTTCAGTGTAATTTATAATATCGACTGAAGGTGCTTGATGGTATTTCAATATCAAATATGAACTGTTACAACTTTGTACAATTCCACATGTTTCGTCAGTTCTGTTGCATCCGTGTGATAGAATGCCTGAAGATGCCGAAAGGCGAAACCCAGTTCGTTAGTGACAAAACATGTGGAATCGTACAATGTTGCAAAAATTCAAGTTTGATATTGAAATTCCACCAAGCACCTTCGGTCGATGTCATAAATTTAATTTTAAAAAGAGGTTTCTCCCGCAGCCCCCGAAATACATTCACCCGGTTGAGACGCCACTGGTTTAAGTGATTCATAAAACAAGATGGATACAACTTACAATTGGCGTCTTTAAGCGGCAATAATTTTGAATTATGTGTGAAAAAATAATGACATTTCAAAAGAGAGGTGTTCGTGCATAATGTCAACACGCTGAATCACTTGTTCTATTAAAAAAAATTGTCAATTTTATACATGTAACAATAAGCTAATCGGTGTCAATAACGGACAGTGTTTTATTTGTGTCATTTCGCCAAGCAATCAGAGAATGTCATTAAACAAACAAACACTCTTATTTGTTGTATTTGTAGTAAAATGATAACAATTTGAATCCCAGGCCAAAAAACAGGTGGCATTTTAAAGGTGTCAACTGTCACTCCTTGACGAAAAGGCGTAGTATTTTAGATGATATAAGCACACGATATAATCAGGACCGGTTTCACTTGTATTTAATTAGAATTGTTACAACTTTTAACGATTCCACATGTTTTGTCACAAACGACCCGGGTTTCGCCCTTCGGCATCTTCAGGTATTCCATCACACGGACGCAACAGAACAATACAACAATACAATTGTATTTATTTAATAGTTTATCTCGACTAGTATTACCTTGTCAAGCCCGGGTCGATGGCGACAAAAATTTAAAATTGACAAAAAAAATTATTTTGCGATATACGTTGTAATTTCTAATATGAACCATTGAAACTGTACGATACCACGCGTTCTGTTACTAGCGACCCTAAACAACGGATCACGGCACCAGCGTCAGTTCTGTTGCATCCGTGCGATACAATGCCTGAATATGCCGAAATACGAAACCGAGTAGCAGTAAACAGGTTAATACAATAAGTAGGCATTGTGGAAATTCAATACTGGAGAATATATCCAACTTTAATATTCAAACATATTTCTTAAGCAAAACGATTCCTTACAAGTTATTCCCAAGACACGATCTACGCTTGGACAAATGTTCCTGGACAAAATATTTTAAATATATATATATAAACTAAATTATAAAAGTAGACCTGTATAATTTGATTAATTTTGTTGACATAATGATTAATTTATATCAATTTCGTTACTGATTGATTAATTAATGTGAGATAAGCCATTCTTATCAAAAGATATTCATTGAGAACAGACTTTATCAAAAGTTTTTTAAAAAACATTAACATGGAATCATTCTAAAAACATAACACTTGGCCGTTGGGCGCCTTGAACATTAGACTCTAACCCAGGGATTCCCAACCTTTTTGTACTACAGAGCGCATTCTAAAATATTGGTAGGTTGACGGGCACCACTCATTTTTTCCTACGGGTATTTACAATTAGACGTGATTAATAAATATAAAAACATATCCCTACGTTTATTGTTACTGTATAATAAAGCTAGTTGCTCAAAAAAAAATTATATAAGCCCTAACAAATGTACAAAAATAATTTACATTTTTAATTAGTGTTTATTGAAAAATCTGTTATGTTCAAAGAGTGGCGGGCACGGGGTTGGGAAGACCTGCTCTAACCCATAACGTTCATTTTTTAGCATCAATTATCATTTAGCACTTTGACACAACTTGCAATTTACAGGAAATAATACATTGCTATTTTTTAACCATGTTATGATGGAGTTCTACCAAGTAAATGCCAATTCAATCTTGATTCATTGATTCAATCATCAGCACCTGCTGCCTTTAACTAAAATCTTTTGTGTAAACAGACTTGATTGTAAATTGTATTATATCAGTTGACAATGCTCGCGATGAGCGAAGCCGATCGGAATATATATCATGGAAATAAATACTAAAAAATGCCATTTTATTATTCAAAACATCACGCCTTTCTAACCAGAAGTGACAGTTGACACCTTAAAAGTGATAATTTAGAATGTCTGGAACTTACCGATGAAATTTTAATTCAGACATAGCGGATAATACGGAAAAATACGTGATTTGAACGATCTGCCACGTTTTAATAAGCAATTTATATTGTTATAAGCAATATATGTATAAATTTTTTGTTTTATATCGGCTTATAATTCCTTCGAAACGTCACAAAAACAATGGAAATGTCAGTAGACATTCGGATTGCTAGAGTTGTTTTTTATACTCACATCGTTTTCAGTAACAAATTCAAATAGTCCAACTGTATAAATGGTCACTTTTGATGGGTGCACTATTAACGTGTACGTAATTATTGTTTTTTTATTAATTATTTCGTCTAATTATGCGATAAAAATACAAAACATCGGCGGGCGTGTCCTCCATTAGAGATAACAATTCACTCCAGGTCGTGGTGTCAACGGAGATAGAGATGTGATAATGATGTCGATAATTTTAATTCCATAGAAATTCACTTCGTTACTTTAAGGTTTCTCAATTCAATGTGTCAACTGTCAACGGTGGAAGACACGATATTATCGTGATCATTAACATTTAATTTTATTTACTTTGTATGTATATTGTATGATTGCTTATAAGTTATTTTCTTAGTTTTTAAGCCCATAATATGTTTGTAAAAATAGACTTGTTTGTGTTGTATCAATTTTAAAGTGTTAACTGTCACTTCTTGGTGGAAAAGCATGATATTTTTTTTATTTAATAAAAATACATTTTTTAATAATGCTCTCTATAAACGATCATTAAAAATTTCAATTAAAAGGATAATTTAATGATTGTTTTACATCCGGGTTTCAACTTTCTACATCTTCGGGCATTCTATCCCACAGATGCTGCAGAAGAGAACAACTTATCAAACATCGTAAAAAATACGGTAATTCACGACACATTTGATTTGTTGAATCTCTCTCTCTCTGTCAATTATATCGCACCCACGCGTAAGAATGTCTGAAGATGCCGAAAGATGAGACCTGTGTCGTTAGTGACAGAAAATGTGGAATCGTACAAATTTGATATTGAAACTCCTTCAATCACCTTCAGTCGACATCATAAATTACATAAATGTTAGTTATAATTGGCTGCTTGGTATCAGTCAACGGAATATTCCATTGCAAACATGTATATGATAATTTACTGCTCTGGCATTGTTTACAAATAATTGATCGAAAAGTAACGAGTATATTTTTACCAACACTATGGAGATATGAGTCAGTCCATAGACTAATGACTCAGTCACTGGCTATTGAAAGGAATTCCAACTGAGGTGATTTTCTTTTCCGCATTTCTGTCAGTTTTGCTGTGATCACATCATTTCACATTTTCTCAAGCAATTAATCCACAAAAGGCATGTTTTTACCAATCACTGCCAGTCACTAAGGTTTCTATATCGTTGTCACAATACATGGCTACTGTATAAATAACATACGCCAATAAATTCTTCACGACAATATGGAAAAAAAATATTTTCAAACCGATAATGACAGTAGAGAATAAATTTGACAATTTAATACAATTATGTATGATACACATATATTCATTTCGCATTGCACTTTTCGAAATAATGAATACACATTTTTGTCACTTATTTCCATTATATATTTTATGATCGGTTTCGCTCATCGCGAGTATTATCAACTGATAGAATACAATTTACAAGTGAGTTTATTTACACAAAATATTTGAGTTAAAAGTAGCAGGTATACAAAACCGTGAATTCAAAATCTGAGAAACAATATACATGAAATCATACAATATAAAATATAATACACAATTTAAAAGCGAAAAGCTCTTAATATGTAATTGATTTACCTTAATTTTGTTGTTTGTAAATGTTCACAATCACTGAATTAATTAAACTTTTTAACTAATTTACATTATTCGTTTTAATAATGTGAGTTTTCTTGAAAATTTTTCCTCAATTCTTGGACCTACGGTTTTCTATACCTGTAACTTTTAACTCAAATCTTTTGTATAAATAGATTCGCTTGTAAATTTTATTCTATCAGTTGATAATGCTCGCGATGAGCGAAACCGGTCTTGATAAAAAATACATTGTGGAAATATGAACTAAAAAAATGTGTTTTTATTTTTTGAAAACAAATAATCGAAATTATTTACAATGATTTTTTGTACGTGCTACTTTTTGAAACCGTGTATGGATTAATAATTATTACGAAATACTAGTCTCTACCCCTTATTATTGTCTATTATTTTATTCTACAGCATAAACAACAAAAAAGCAGAGCTGCTTTTGTTTTTGCAATTGTCTATTGCAACTGTTTGAACGACTCGCTGGTATATAAATATATGTTTATGGATATATATGTATATTAATTGAGCTTAGAAATGTGTAGATTCTAGGAAAGCGACACACTGGTGGATCGTTAATTTTTGACAGTTTAATGTATAATTCACTGTGGCCGCATTATAAATATCAGCGGTCCTATGGACATGACTCGTGGCCGCACCAAATGTGATAAAATAGTTTCGATATTTTTTTTTTTTATATAAAATGCATTAAAACACATTTTTTTTAAATGTCAATATTTATAATAAAACTGTCGGTGGCCGCAGCAAAATCCTACCAGTGCCATAGGACCGCTGATGTTTACAATGCGGCCACGGTGAAATTTCACATGAGAACCGCTGCTCCAAAGTATGATTTTAAATGGGAAATGATGTGAAAAAAAACTAAAACAAAACGTGGGTCGAATAATTCATTTTTCGAATAGAAAGACTTATTTCTTCAGCAAATATGTTGATCTGTTGTGTTTTTAACTGTATAAAAACAAATTAAAAATTGGCGGGCTCGGAAAAACAGTTGAAATACAAGAGGCGGATGTTCGAATATGGAAAATCCCCAGAAAAATAATTTCCCTTCAATGAGTTTATAACAGAGTCGAAAAAAATATTTTTATGCAATGGCGGCACATTATTAATGATTCTAGGATAATTTATGGTCTATTGAAAGCTTAAACCTCTGACTGCTAACGTCTCAACTGTTGAGACGGCTGATTTTAACGTGTTAATACTTGATACCTGAAAATATATGAATTAACAGTGGTTAAAACCTTCTTGTACTCGCTAGTTTTTGAGTTAATGCATTGCTCGATTTGTCTTGACAAAATCAATAAGATTGTTTCAAACTGATATTATTAAATAAATTTTTGAAGTTTAGGTGTTGGAATATCCTTTAAAATACTCAGCAGGGAACAGGCTAAAATTCCTGGAATGTATCCCTAATTTTTCTATGGAAGTCGACCCCTGTTTTATGCAATACATTGTGGAAAGCATCTATTGAACGAAAAGAGAATTGACTATGTACATAAAAGTTAATACTGCTTACATATACTGATATACACCTTAATTATGCAAATCTCATTAAGATTGGAGAAATACAGCATTGTTGGATGAGTCAAAATTCAATATCCATACATCTGAAGGGAGAAACAGTTGATAAACACGTTGATCGCAGAAAAAATGCCTACCTTGTTACAACTTCGTACGATTCCACAAGCTTTGTCACACTGTCAGAAATTCTATCACACGGATGCTCGAATCATTTTCTTCAATCATTCTTGAGGTGTTGACACTGGTCTATATCATTTAGCAATAAAATGTGGGAATGTATTTTTAAAATTGTGTTTTGTTTATTGACTTCTTGTTCCAAGCCAATTGTGTCTTATATGCTCGGAAAGTTCCAAAATTTTTTGTCAAATTACCAATGCACTTATCCCTCGATTTACACGGTACTTGTTTTACACGTTTTCGCTTTTACACGGATTGAAAAAGAATTTGAACCAGTTACGTATACAGCTAAAATCATCCACAAAGGAATCGTCGAATTGGGAATAAAATTAGTTAGTCATTTTGTCACATTTTAATAAAGAACTACCACTTCGACTTTAAAATAATGTTTAAACATAAAAACACAATGTCGAGCCTAATTTTTGATGTCGACTGAAGGTGCTTGATGGAATTTCAACATCAAATTTGAATTGTTACAATTTCGCATGATTCCACATGTTTTTTCACTAACGTCAGTTCTGTTGCATCCGTGTGATAGAATGCCTGAAGATGCCGATGTGCGAAACCCGGGTCGTTTGTGACAAAACATGTAGAATCGTACAAAGTTTAAGCCTTTCCACCGAGATGTAGATGGCAGTTAACACATTCAAGTGTTACGAAAAGATGTGTAAAGGAAACATAAAAATTAGGTTAAATGAATTGAGTATTTACTGCCTGGGTTCAATTAAAGTCCATCAATAAACATGGGAATAGAAAAGGAGTTTTGATAATCGTTAACTAATCAAAAATATGTATATTGGGAACATTATCGACTAACTGTAAAATGCAATCGTTGTAACATAATAAAATTCAATGTATTCGTTTTGAAATCAATAAGATTGTTTCAAACTGATATTATTAAATAAATTTTTGAAGTTTAGGTGTTGGAATATCCTTTAAAATACTCAGCAGGGAACAGGCTAAAATTCCTGGAATGTATCCCTAATTTTTCTATGGAAGTCGACCCCTGTTTTATGCAATACATTGTGGAAAGCATCTATTGAACGAAAAGAGAATTGACTATGTACATAAAAGTTAATACTGCTTACATATACTGATATACACCTTAATTATGCAAATCTCATTAAGATTGGAGAAATACAGCATTGTTGGATGAGTCAAAATTCAATATCCATACATCTGAAGGGAGAAACAGTTGATAAACACGTTGATCGCAGAAAAAATGCCTACCTTGTTACAACTTCGTACGATTCCACAAGCTTTGTCACACTGTCAGAAATTCTATCACACGGATGCAACAGAACTGACGTACAATAAACAGTTAGCGTCGTCTATATACCAAAGTTATTAATTACGGGAAAACAATTAACCCAAGGCAAGCAGTAAAGAAAAGCGAAACCCGGGTCGTTAGTGATAAAACATGGGGAATTGTACAAAGTTGTAACAATTCAAATTTGACATTGAAATTGCATCAAGTACCTTCAGTCGATATCATAAATTATTTATTATGTATTATTAAGTATGAATAATTACTGATTCATATAATAACAGATATTCTTTCCAGATCAACTTAAAATAATCAATATACAGTGGAACGCCTGAAAAACAATTCCTAATTCATAAGAACAATGTTAAATAATCCCGTATTAACTGCTCCCCGATTTAAGGATTTCCTCGATCTATCGTCTAAATATTACGTTCCCATCTCAAATATTATCCCGATTGACTGGTTCCGGTAGATAAACCTTTCTATCCAATACAATTTGTGAGCAAAAGCATATTAACTGTTTTATATTAACCAAAGAAATGATTTATTGTTGGAATATATAGTTCACTCAAATGTCTTGTGATTTTCTTTAGTAAACAATGTCAGAAGAAGAAATTTATCACAGTACATATTTGATTATTTCAATGAATAATATTAAATTAATATAGCTTTTAAAAACATCTCTCATATTTATGAATTTTTGGAAATCAAATCTACTGTAAGTAGTTTTAAAATTTTTCTTTTTTATTATTATTCCAGGCATTCCCGCATTCCTTGTTTGCTAAATGTAAAATCGACGTTTCACTGTACGCAAAAAAAATTAAATTGCAAAATAAATTTTGAATTGTTACAACTTTGTACAATTCCACATGTGTTGTCACTAACAAACTGGGTTTCGCCTTTTGGCATCTTCAGGCATTCTATCACATGGCTACAATAGAATACAAACAGATATTTTAGTGCAGTGAAAAAAATAGCGATATATTTTAGTTCTACAAAATTATATTTTAAAATGTAGTTGAAAGTTATTTCGGCTCACGCCATTAACTATGGATGGATAGCTCTGACGATGGCGTGAGCCGAAATAGCTATCAACTATATTTAAAGAAATACTTTTGTAGAACTAAAATACATTGGTATTTTTTTCATCGTGTTATAATGGACTTCTGCCAAGTGAATGCCAATTCAATCATTAGATATTTTAATGATTTGCTGTAAAACTCTTTCATTAATTTACAAGATTAATTGTCAATTCTGTTGCATCTTTGATAGAATGCCTGAGGATGCCGAAAGGCGAAACCTGCGCAGTTAGTGACAAAACATGTGGAATCGTACAAAGTTGTAACGATTCAAATCTGATATCGATATTTCATCAAGCGCCTTCAGTCGAAATCATAAATTAGGAGTAAAATAAGTACATATTTATAATTTACAGCTTTCAAAGAAGATTTCCAGAGATGAAACCACTCCAAACTCGAAGATCATAGAGTCTACCTTGGCGATGACTTAGTTTGCAAGCTGATTTGCTTATGCCAGATGCTCGAATCATTTTCTTCAATCATTCTTGAGGTGTTGACACTGGTCTATATCATTTAGCAATAAAATGTGGGAATGTATTTTTAAAATTGTGTTTTGTTTATTGACTTCTTGTTCCAAGCCAATTGTGTCTTATATGCTCGGAAAGTTCCAAAATTTTTTGTCAAATTACCAATGCACTTATCCCTCGATTTACACGGTACTTGTTTTACACGTTTTCGCTTTTACACGGATTGAAAAAGAATTTGAACCAGTTACGTATACAGCTAAAATCATCCACAAAGGAATCGTCGAATTGGGAATAAAATTAGTTAGTCATTTTGTCACATTTTAATAAAGAACTACCACTTCGACTTTAAAATAATGTTTAAACATAAAAACACAATGTCGAGCCTAATTTTTGATGTCGACTGAAGGTGCTTGATGGAATTTCAACATCAAATTTGAATTGTTACAATTTCGCATGATTCCACATGTTTTTTCACTAACGTCAGTTCTGTTGCATCCGTGTGATAGAATGCCTGAAGATGCCGATGTGCGAAACCCGGGTCGTTTGTGACAAAACATGTAGAATCGTACAAAGTTTAAGCCTTTCCACCGAGATGTAGATGGCAGTTAACACATTCACGTGTTACGAAAAGATGTGTAAAGGAAACATAAAAATTAGGTTAAATGAATTGAGTATTTACTGCCTGGGTTCAATTAAAGTCCATCAATAAACATGGGAATAGAAAAGGAGTTTTGATAATCGTTAACTAATCAAAAATATGTATATTGGGAACATTATCGACTAACTGTAAAATGCAATCGTTGTAACATAATAAAATTCAATGTATTCGTTTTGTTTTTGATGAAATTAACTAATTAATATGTAATGCTTACAAATATAAATTGTTAACTCGGGTTTCGCCTTTTGGCATCTTCAGACATCATATTGCACGAATGCAACAGGACCGACTCACAATAGGTAGCTCGCATCTGTTATACGCAAGAAGAAAGACACTAACCAAAAGCTAGGATCAAATACATAAATAATTAATGATATCTGTGCTCGATGGAATTTGAATTGTTTTAACTTTGTACGATTCCACATGTTTTGTCACAAATGACCCGGGTTTTGCCTTTCGGCACCTTCAGGCATTCTATCAAACGGATGCAACTGAACTGAAAAGATTGATTGATGATGAACTGGCTGTTTGTCGGTTCTGTTGCGTCTGTGTGATAGAGTGCATGAAGATGCCGAAAGGTGAAACCCGTTTCGCTAGTGATGAGAAATGTGGAATCAATCGTACAATGTTTTAACAAAACAAATATATACATTATCTAAAATAATTTTAATAATTACTGATTTGATTCGGGATTAAATGTCGATTGTCGACTCTCTGTAAACTAAACTCGCGCAAAGTACACAGCGAGAGAGATTAGGAAATTTAAGCTGTTCGTTCACAATAAACATTGAATTTAATTGAGCTCTGTTTGTATCCAAAATTTCTTCTTGATGAAATAGTTTATGAGTCTCCCTGTTTTGAAGCAGTAATTCAACACCTTCATCTACTGTGGTGTATACACTAGAACATTGTTTCTCAATCGGGGACCACAGCGGTAATATTAGATCGGCGGCGGAGGGAGTTAAAACGAAAAAAATCGTACCACTCGGACTAAAGGAGCTGAGGTTTGATAATGGTATATTAATTTTAATGAAGATGCTTGATGAAATTTTAATATCGAATTTAAATATCTCGAATTGGAGTCAGTTTTTTTACACCCGTGTGATAAAATGGTAAAATGGCCTGAAGATGGTAAAAGGCGAAACCTGTGTCGTTAGTGGCAAAACATCTGGAATCTTACAAAGTTTTGACAAGTCAATATTAACAAACAGGCTTGAATTGTTAGAACTTTTAACGATTCCACATGTTTTGTCACTAATGACCCGGGTTTCGCCTTTTGGCATATTCAGGCATTCTATCACACGGATGCAACAGATCTGACAAAACATGTGGAATCGCACAAAGTTGTAACAATTCAAATTTGATATTGAAATTCTATCAAGCATAAGTTGATAAAATTTTTCTAGTCTAAATGATCCATTTTGACAGTAGAAATATATACCATGTGTATTTCCGGGATTCGTTCAATAAAATCCCGTGTTTTCCAACACGACATATTTAGCAGCCCTATCCGCCACACAATAAATGAAAATATTAGCCAAAGTAAATAAACTCGTCTGACCTATAAAGTAAAATAATATTCAAATCGATATCCGACATAACAGATGTTTTATCGATAACATCGCGTAAGCAGTCCAGTCATTCTCAAATATAATTTAAAAATTACAATCATCGTTTTCATATTTTGAATCGCTGATCAGTTGCGCGTTGCTGCCATCTTGGAGTAAGGAAATCCATGGAAACTCGTTATAATGACGAACAATTTAATTGTTGACAGTGTCCAATTGCTTTAATTATGTTGTATATATTAATTTAAGTGGTTGTGGAAATATGATATTTTTTTTTGTGTGGATCGTACGCAGATAAATCGAAAGGTTTTCCGACGCGTGAGCCGGCCACATCCGTTGGGCATGCGAAAAGCACGGATTATCAAAATGTATGCACGGATGCAACAGAACTGAACAGCACAATAAACAGTTTTCATCAGTTCTGTCGCATCCGTGTGATGTAATGCCTGAAGATGCCGAAAGACGAAACCCGCGTTGTTAGTGACATAGCACGTGGAATCGTGCAAAGTTGTGACAATTCAAATTTGATATCGAAATACCATCAATCACTTTCGGTCGAAATAATTGATTAAACATTGTTTTAGTTTAAGTCGTGGTTTTTTTTAATGCATCTACGGACCTCGATCAGTGGTTCTCATGTGCGGCCACCTGAAGATTTTGCTGCGGTCACCCACAGTTTTAAAGTAAACATAAATATTTAAATCTAATATATTTTTACAAATGAATTTGTAAAATCATTATTATTTTAAATTGATTGACTAAACCAGATTTATCCAGTATTTAGTCGAGTTTAAAGGATCGTTTTAATAATAAAACTATGGTCGAAGTTATACGTTGACCATGAATCAAGTCAATATAAAGAATTTACAACAATTGCTTTATTAATTTGGTTGATTTTACTTACAACTGTATATTGTTTATTTTATAAAAAATAAATATCGAAACTACTTATTATCACATTTGGTGCGGCCACGAGACATTTCCATAGGACCTCTGATATTTATAATGCGGCCACAGTGAAATTTCACGTGAGAACCAATGCTCAAACTGTCAAAAATTAACGATCCACCAGTGTGTCGCTTTCCTATAATCTACACATTTCTAAGCTTAATTAATATACACATATATCCATAAACATATACTTATATACCAGTGATTCGTTCAAACATTTGCAATAGACAATTGCAACAAAAAAGCAGCTTGCTTTTTTGTTGTCTATGCTATAGAATAGTAAATAATGTAATAGCCGAACTAAATTGTTCATAAACAATAAGTGTAGAAGAAATACACTATATACTTATTTAATAGAGTCATTTAGGTACCCGCATTTACCCCACCCACGCATTGTTGTTTGATGTTACCAAGATGAACGTAAAAGTTGCTGACATCGTATATCCTGATTAAAATCAATTAGAGGTTGGGAAACGGGGCACAGTGACGTCACAGGTCACGGGCTCCTATCCGATAGTTTTAATTTCGTCGCCTTCGCACTGCTATCGATGTTTATTCTGTTGACCGTAATCCCACCTATTGCAGTGGCGTTACCGGTGTCCCACCAGTGTGGTGGTGGAAAAAATCACATATAAATTCATAAAAAGTCAGTTCTGTCGCATCCGTGTGAAGGAATGCCTGAAGACGCCGAAAGGCGAAACCCGCGGATCGTCAGTGACAAAGCACGTGGAATCGTGCAAAGTTGTAACGATTCAAATAAGCTAGAACTGAGCAAAATACTAGTAAAGCGAAACACCAGTCGTCAGCTTACAAAATTTAATACAATTTATGGTATCGACTGGACGAGCTTGATGGAATTATATTTTATAACTAAATCTGTTGTAACTGCCATTTAGTTCTTGCCTTGAGGTCTGTGTTTTCCTTCAATTAATACCTTTGTTGTATAGACGACGCTAACTGTTTATTGTACGTCAGTTCTGTTGCATCCGTGTGATGGAGTGCCCGAAGATGCCGAAATGTGAAACCCGTGGGTCGTTATTGGCAAAACACGTGGAATCGTACAAAGTTGTAAGAATTCAAATTTAATACATCGGTATTAACGAAAAGCGGTTTTCACTACAATACAATACCATTTTTTAAATTATATTTTTGTGTCATTTATGGTATCGACTGAAGTTGATTGATGGAATTTCAATATCAAATTTGAATTGTTGCAACTTTATACGATTCCACATGTTTTGTCACTGACGATCCGGGTTTCCCCGGGGTAATGCATGATGATGCCGAAAGGCGAAACCCGGGTAACGTCAGTGACAAAACCGAAAGTGGAATCGTGCAAAGTTTTAACAATTCAAATTTGTGTTTTTGTTGTTTCTCATGTATATAAACGATGCAAAACTGTTTACTGTGTGTCAGTTCTTTTGCATTCGTGTGATGTCAAAAGACGAAACTTGTGAATTTACCTTTAAGTACTTAACTGTCACTTCTTGGTGGAAAGACGCGATACTTTAAACGATGACAGCACGTTTTTAGTACTGTTAAGACAATATGTATATTCAACCCTCATGGCCGGTTTCGATTATCGCTCAATGAATTCATAATGATATTTCCACAATTAATGCGGTGGAACCCCGATCAACCGTTCTCGCATAATAGGTTTTCCCGAATGGATCGTTCATTTTTTTATAGTCCCGTCAAACACCCATAAGTACTATGTTAAACAATCCCGCTTTAACCGTTTCCCGATTTATCTATTTCCTCGAACTATCGTCTAAATATTACAGTCGCGTCTCGAATATTATCATGATTGACCAGTTTTGGTGGATAAACCTTTCTATCGGATACAATTTGTGTACTTGAACACATTAAATGTTATATTATATATTAACCAAAGAAATGATTTAGTGATGAATAGTGTATTCTCTTTAATGTCTGGAGATTTTCTTTAATAAACAATTTCACCACGAGATGTTTAGAACAGTATTCGATTACATCAATTATAAGTAAAGCTATTAAAAAACTCTCTCATAATTAAATTTGAATTGTTACAACTTTGTACGATTCCACATGTTTTGTCACTAACCACGCGGGTTTCGCCTTTCAGCGTCTTCAGACATTCCATCACACGGATGCATCAGAACTGACGTACAATAAACAGTTAGCATCGTCGTTAGCATCAATTCTGTTGTACCCGTGTGATAGAATGCCCGAAGATGTCGAAAGACGAAACCCGGGCCGTTAGTGACAATTCAAATTTAATATTTTTAGCTTCACCGCATTCCTCGTTGCTTGCATTTTTCGTTTTTTTATGGTGCCTTGAAAAACGTGTAATCGAGTGTGTTTTTATGATCAGAACCGGTTTCGTTCATAACGATCGTTATCAACTAATGCAACACGAACTAAAGGTCTGAATTTTGTCCTGCATTATCGATAACGTTTTGGACATTATTACATTTTTTTTACTGTCCCAATTTATTAAAACAATAATCTGGCAACATTGCATTACTTCTTTCAAGCCGAGAAATTGAATAACAAATGAGTATTGTAAAATAGCTTCTGTTCAAATGGATCACTAGCGTAAATTATTTTTTAAGTCTGTGTGTTATCCGTTACGGTTCCGTGCGCAGTCGGCCGTAACGCCACTGCGCGACCGTGCCCATTTTGTGGGATAACGACCGCTGATTGCGTTGATGAAATGTTTTCTTTTCGGTAAGATAAGAAGTTTATGGCCTAAGAACAATCAAAACCAATCAGTGGCCAATTGTCTATGAATTAAGTACAATAATCTACCTACATATCCATTTTAATGTGTTTTATTTTTATTTACCCAAAATTGGTCAAATTTTTGTCCAAAATTTGACCAAACGATTTCGTTCATTATTAAACAAATTGACAAATTATCGAAGCAACTTTAAACCCGTTTATTAACCTTTCCAGAAGTAACCAATTAATTTTAACCGTTCTGTTAGTAATGAGTGAGTTTTTTTTACATACAATTTATAAATATTTTTTAAATCAAATCATTCTAATAGAATGATACAAAAATATTTTTAAAAATCAAGCTCATGTTTCAGTTTACAGTATAAAGACGATGCTAACTGTTAATAGCACGTGCGTTCTGTTGCATCTGTACGATGGAATGCTCGAAGATGCCGAAGGGCGAAACCCGGGTCGTTAGTGGTACAAAACATGTGGAATCGTACAAAGTTGTAACAATTCAAATTTAATAAAGCACCTTCAATCGAAATCATAAACTATACAAAATATTTTTTCTAAATCGGCCATACGGCCAAAAAGGTTAAAAGAAACAAAAAAACATTGAACAAAAAAACGTCCAGTCAATTAACGTAGAACAAAAAAAAAAAAACGATAAACGCTTTCTGTTTCAATCTCAAAGAGGAATGTAAAAAATTTCACCCCTACACAATTTCATTCAATAAGCAACACACAAAAAATAGCCACATAATTCGATGGGACGATTTTTTTTTTTACCCATTGGCTTAAATTATCGCACCCTTTTAATTCAATGACGAAATCAATTTAGCCATTCATCGTCATGGGTCGTTGGGTTCGACCTTGGCTTAAAATGGATATTTAAGCACCCCAATATGGACATAGCAACCCATTTTTATGGGTGATCGAACAACGAAATGAATTAATTTGAATGCATATCTATTATACGTCACATACAAATAACATCTCAATTATAATCATTGATGAACCGAAACAAAGCAAAATTTTTTGACGTTAATTTATTCGTTTGCTCCAGTGGCGTACTGAGGTGTTTTGTTGCTGTTCAAATATTTTTTTATCTTTTAATGTGTCAACTGTCATTTCATGTTGAAAAGACATGAATGATATTTTGAATGATACCAACAAATTTATTAGTTTTTCGAATCGTTTAAACGACCCGGGGTTCGTCTTTCGGCATCATCAGGCACAAAATCCCATCTATAATTTATGATATCGACTGAAGGTGCTTGATGGAATTCCAATATCAAATTTGAATTGTTACAACTTTTTCAAAAAAAGTTTTCGAATTACTTAAACGACCCGGGTTTCGTCTTTCGGTATCATCAGGCATAAAATCCCATGTATAATTTATGATATCGACTGAAGGTGCTTGATGGAATTTGAATATCAAATTTGAATTGCTACAACTTTGTCCGATTCCACGTGTTTTGTCACTGACGACCCGGGTTTCGTCTTTCGGCATCTTCAGGCAAAAAATCCCATCTATAATTTCTGTGTAGTTTTTGAATCCGTGTAAAAAATCATGCATTCATGCAGTTACATAAAACAAATGGGTGTTCGGTGGATTATCAATATCAAATTTGTACTGTTGAAACTTTGTCAGTTTTATTGTATCCACGTGA
This sequence comes from Himalopsyche japonica, assembly GCA_028555115.1. Taxonomy (NCBI): domain Eukaryota; kingdom Metazoa; phylum Arthropoda; class Insecta; order Trichoptera; family Rhyacophilidae; genus Himalopsyche; species Himalopsyche japonica. The sequence continues at coordinate 90,343 of JAHFWJ010000417.1, read as the reverse complement.
AGGAGTGCCCGAAGATGCCGAAAGGCAAAACCCGCGTCGTCGGTGACAATTCATGAAAGATCGTACAATATTTCAGTAATTTAAATTCTCATTCGTTGTTCTCGCTAATTAATTCATTAATGATTGTTCGTTAACTACAAATAGATTATTGATTTGTTCGAATTCGAATTATTACTAAAAAGTCGCTAACGTTTTATTTGTGAATCGATTTATTTCATTTGTATGTATACTGTATAATTGGCTATAAATTGTTTTTTTTTTTATTCAGTTTGACCATTTGTTAGAGATTTAACATTTTGGTGTGTAATTAAAAATATATATATTATTATATACAAAAATAATTAAAAAAAAACATTATATAGTAGAAACAATGAACAAAGTCTGTATATGTATAATGAAAATGTTTACCGCTCGTTTTGTTTTCAGCTCGAATGATTATTTTTGAATTGTTCAAAGAAATATTCATAAAAATGGCTACAACAGATATAACTGAAGTGATGTATAAAACATAATTCTTTAATTCTAAAGTAAGGCAAGACTTTATTGTTATAAATACGTTTAGCTGTCATATTTCGATCATTGTGATTGGCGCCAAATTGTAAAAAAAAAACGTTTTAGCTATTTTACAAGACGTCAGATTAAATTAAAAGAAAATCTTGATATAATAGGTAATTTTGATATAAAGGTAATTTTACTCAAATAAATTACAACAATAATTCTGCAGTAACGTAGCCTCAGTTGCACCATAATAAATATTGCCAGTAATCATAAATAATAAAAAAAGTCACCGCAAGAGTACCATGTTTTTATTGTATCGATTGAATCGGAAATTACTTGGTAGAACTCTATTATAACGCGGTGAAAAAACAGCAATGTATTTTTTTAGTGTATTTTAATATTGTAGAACTAAAATCGTTGCAATTTTTATTGTGCTTACTTTTAAAAGCTGTTGGAAAAATAATTTTAGTGGATACGTTGTGTAAACGTTATTTTTTTTTTTTTTTATTATTATTAAATTGTGGTATTATGTGTGAGTGAATGTATAATTGTTTTTAATAATGTTTTAGTGCTGCCATTGTTAAATTATAATAGTGCTGAAGCGAACCGCGGCGTTACAGTCGCCACTTGCAACCGCCTCTTTATTCGCTAGACTCTGCACTGGGAGCGTGTGTCGCATAACCTAAAAGTCAGCCGCCATATCAAGTCTTTCGTGTTTAGTCCATTTTGTTAGATAAAAGTGATAATTCAACATGAGGGAAATCGTGCATCTTCAAGCCGGACAGTGCGGAAACCAGATCGGCTCAAAGGTCAGTGAATAAACGTTTTTCTATTTTTGCAGTTTCGCTTCGACTCCATTTTTCATTGCTTAACTACCATTCCATTTCCTGTTGTACGTTGGATATTCTCCCATTATAAAACACACGAGGGGTGTTAAACGACGCGATGCAATTGGATATTTAAATATAACCACGTCATTCCCGGCACGGGTGCATTCCTGTAGGGAATTTTTTCCCATTCCAGACTTGTCGGATGTGATTTTCGGTCGTCCATTAGCCGGCAGTTGTGTAAAACCGCGTAACAAAATTATATTTTCGACTCGATGACACGAAATGTACGCCGGAACGGCGTGCCGGCGTCGATTCATCCACGAAATACTCGAATTAATCCGTTTTATCTCAAATAAAACACGTAATTCGTTATTTTAACTTAAATTTATTTCGAATATTAAGTAGTTTTCGCATTGTTCCATCAATAATTCGAAACCCATTTCTGCAGCATTTCCTGTACCGCAGTGTACAACTAACTGTAAATGAATAATTCGACTCGTTTTTTATAAGAATATATTAATTAAACTTGTTAAATCCTTGAAATAACATAATATAATGAAAAACGCGTCATAATTCCGTGGTTAGTCACCCGTTTGAGCGTCCACGGCGAAATATGCAGTCATTTTTTTCATAGTCTACAATACCTTCGTGGCCATACGACTTGAACGTAACAATTTGTCGGCAGTTTAATTAACGTAACTGTTTCCGATCAATTAAAACCATCTCGTAGACAAATGAAACGTAAAAAAATACGCTAGAATATTCTTTCAATTATTTACCGAACTGTTCCAATAAATATGGCACCCGTTTCGCAACAATCCGCCATTAACCGTCACAATTATTATTTCACATCTGTTTTTCAACCAAACTAACCAGTAATTGCTGGGAAAAAACTTACGTCTTATTAAGTTAATTATTCATACAAAATGACGCCATCTTAAAAACAAAAGAAAAATTAGAACGAATTCGTATGTTCTGAACTAGTTCGATTTTTGAAAATAAAAAAATCGATTTCTCATTTAATACGTGTTCTAGTAAACAGTTGAATTTTGTTTTTGTGTTCGATTTTCGAATATTTTCTACTACCAACGGTTATCATTTATTATCTAATTAATTAATCTTTTTTTTGATAAGCTTATCGGTGTCAAATAAAATTTTCGTATATGCCACTTGAAATATATCGATTTCTTATTGTAAATATATAGTATATGTAAAAAAAAACGTTACAAAAGAGCGAGAAATTTTTACATAAAAAACGAAATTTCTTCGATTAGTAACGTGCTGTAAACGACGAGACGGGCGGTGTGGGGTCAACGTGCTTGCTTCTCAATATTTTGAACTCGTAATGAACAATTATGAAATATTATTAATTGTTAATCAATTCATCATACTAGTAACGTGGCACGCTTTTATAACGTCGTGTTTATGTGAAAATTGGATTTTATTGCAATTTTTAAAATTGACTCGTTCGTTGACGCTTAATGGACAAATAGTTCATTAAATTCGATCGCACACGATTTATTAATTGACAATTTTGTCAATTACATAATAACGGCTGTCATTTTATTGTAAATTGTCAACAATTAGGTCAATTGTTGACTTATTCCATAAAACTTTGATCGCAATAGACGTGTCAATTGTCAACATTATAAAAATGAATATATACCATTTAATGTTTAAATTTTTAAGTTTGTATTTTCTAAATACAAGCCACGCCTATTGCAGTTTGGGCGTGTCCACTATCTCGGAGTTGTATTTTGATAAGCCAATATACAAACATTTTTTTTTAATGTTTATTTAATTAGCTTTTAAACCATAACTCTTGTTACTATATTTTTTTTTTTTTTTTAATTGACATGAATATAAAAAATACTATTTTTCTTTGACTAATCACTCTCGCTTCACCCGTGTTGTTTTGGGGGTTGGGGAACTGCCGAACGGCATTATATTTAAAAACACTCGGTCCTTTTTTACTCGATTTACTCGCTTTATGCGATTTTTGATTTTAAACGAAAAAATTTGACGATTAAAAATGATATTTTTTTTTCACAAACTATCCCCATACTAGACTTGCTAAAAAATTCCAAAATGGACAGAGATATGAAATGCTGAAATCTAACTAAAAAAAGCGGTATTTATTGTAATGATAAATAATTGACCGTCGGATCAACAAAGTAAATCCAATGCTACGTAATTGCTGTCGCATCATCTGCGTGACAGAATGCCTGAAGATGTCGAAAGGCGAAACCCAGGTCGTTAGCGACAAAACGTGTGGAATCGTAAGAAGTTAAAACAATTCAAATTCCATCGAGCACAGATATCATTAATTATTTATGTATTTGATCCTAGCTTTTGGTTAGTGTCTTTCTTCTTGCGTATAACAGATGCGAGCCACCTATTGTGAGTCGGTCCTGTTGCATTCGTGCAATATGATGTCTGAAGATGCCAAAAGGCGAAACCCGAGTTAACAATTTATATTTGTAAGCATTACAAATTAATTAGTTAATTTCATCAAAAACAAAACGAATACATTAAATTTTATTACGTTACAACGATTGCATTTTACAGTTAGTCGATAATGTTCCTAATATACATATTTTTGATTAGTAAACGATTAGCATAACTCCTTTTCTATTCCCATGTTTATTGATGGACTTTAATTCAACCCAGGCAGTAAATACTCAATTCCTTTAACCTAATCGATGTGATCTTGCATTCATTTTTTTTTATGCGATTTTTTTTATACACGTCACTTTCTGGAACCAACGAATCGCATAAAAAAAGAATTATAAGTTGTATGTGTGTGTAAAACACAATTTTATTCTTCAATGATCACAGTACATTTTTCGTTAAACCCGAACAAGTATCATATCACCTTGTGTATATATATACACAATTACAATTTCGTACAAACTTGTATGAAATGTTAATTGAAAATTATGTATGGCGAATATCTATTTTAGTCAATTTTCCGGCTATTTACATCGAAGTGTTTCCATTATGGAGATTTCGAATTCAATCATACATCTGTGTTACAACGGTATATTTAATTGTTATTTTTGATTGGCTTTTATGATAATTTAATGTTACAGGAAGCGACCGAAGTATGAGTATAAAGCATTTATTTTTTTACTTAATGTAAACATGTGAAAGTTCGCTTTCGGATTAGACCACAGTAGAGATTTAGCTTTTTAACGTCTTTAATTCGATCGCTCTCTATGTAGTAATCACAGAAACTTTCTTAATTAACCTATTGCGTTCGAATGCCGACAAAGAGACTGCATTGATTTTTCTATTACTTTTTTCTAGGTTATCTGTTGACAATGCTCGCGACGAACGAAACCTGACCTAATCATAATATTATCATATTTAAGAAGTGGCGGTTAACTGTTTATTGTTTGCCAGTTCTGTTGCATCCGCGTGATGGAATGCCTGAAGATGCCGAAAGGCGAAACCGGGTTCGTCAGTGACAAAACACGTGGAATCGTACAAAGTTGTAACAATTCAAAAAGGAATATCATTCAAAAGATCTGACCATCGGCTTAGAAACTATGCTCTATCTACTGTACCTTAACTGCCTCGTAGCGGTGTTTCTCAGTCCTCAAATCATTCGTCCGGCACAATGGAGAAAAAAACGTCATTCTTATTTCACCCGTGTACAGTGTGATCCAAAAAATAATGTAATCTCGATTGCATCTCGCGGTAACAATGGCGTCTATATCTGATACGGTTTACTTTACCCCACGCATAATTTTTCCGGTCGGCCGGGTTCCGTGGCCTCGGAATTGGTTCGTGATCTCTCCCATCCGTGGCGACTACATGTCATGTGAGGAAACAGACGAGCGTGGCGTGTTTGCTTATTTTGTCCAATAAATTTCGAGCCAAATTGCTCCTAGTTGACAATTTGTCAACCGTTCGTTAATTAGGCTGTCAATAGAACGGCTTTTTAACGACGATTGTCTCTTTGTATATCGATCATTTTTTTTTTAATAACCGTCTCCGTTCGCTTTGCAGAACGACTCGAATATTAACCAATGAAAATATTCTGCATTCACTCGGCGTTCCGCGTTCTGATTCGTAACTTAAAAGTTCTACGGCCGAACTAAAACGAAAAGCAGCAGTCGTATTTAACCGGGGAGGGGGGATATTTGAAACTTATTTAAATTTTCGACGTCATCATAAAAATTATAATATTTTGACAGTTAACAACTTAAATTTGTGATACCGACTGAAGGCGCTTGATGAATTTCTATTTAAAATTTGAATTGTTACAGCTTCGTACGATTCCACATGGTTTTCGCCTTTCGGCAACTTCGGGCATTTTACCGCAAGGATGCAGCAGAACTGCCGTACAATAAGCAGTTAGCAAGCGCCTTCAGTCGATATCACAAATTTAAGTTGTTAACTGTCAAAATATTATAATTTCTATGATGACATCGAAAATTCAAATAAGTTTCAAATATCCCCCCGGTTAAGTACCACTGCTGATATATTGCACGAAGATGCCGAACGGCGAAACCCGTGTCGTTAGTGACAAAACATGTGGAATCGTACTCTTCAAAAGTGAAATCCAACACTGATATGATTTTGTGCCAGTAATCACTAATCCACAGACACGGTTCGCACGTAACTGGCCTCGTGGCAACACTGTGATCTACGCCAATGTCATGTTATTTGATAGCGAAGAAAAATTGCTTTGAAATTACTCCTAATCAATACTACGAACGTACGTACATAAGGCTAGTCTCCACGGTACATACTTGCATAATTTTCTTATGTATCGGTTTGATTTTCAACCGTCGTACGTACGTACCCGCGTCTAGACGGGCCACGACCCCCCAAGGCCGGGCCGGGCGGTTTTGGATCAATAGCGGAGAAATTGTGCGGAAGCACGTGTAACCTCGCCGGACGTGACGGTGTTAATTTGATAGGATGCCGCAGTTCGTTTCTATTTCTAAGGGTGCCTTTGCGTGTAATTGGGGGTCGGCTGGGAAAGTTGACCCGTTGTTGGTATTGACTAGATATATCGAAAATTTACATGACAAACCTGGCTAAGTGTGCCATAACCCAATAAAAACATCTTAAGTCGATAATGTCAATATTTCACCCTTTTCAAGAAATTTCACTGCATTGTAAATATTGGATTGTTTAATTTAATTATTAACGAATGAAAGAACTCGATGAAATTTCAATATCAAATTCGAATTGTTGAAGCTTTAAACGATCAAACGTGTCTGAAGATGCCGAAAGACGAAACGGGTTGTTAGTAGCAAAACATGTATATAAAATATAATTTAAAAATTCGATTGTTTATCGAAATAATATCACATCGCGGACCACTGGTTGAGAAACTAGGGGTTAAAGATTTAACTCACTTTTATTGTCAAACTATCAACACACTGCATCAGTCGTTTCAACAGTTGACATAGAAGTTAAAGGGTTAATAAAATATTACAGCAAAATTTCAATACATATTGCTATCAATCAATTGTCTGGTTATTACGCGTGCTGGCCGATAATTTGACGGTTCGTCCAATGTAGCTTATATCGAATTGTTTCACAGTGGAAAGCCTTCAACGTTGAACCTAATTCACATTGAAATATCTTTTAGACAAATTTACATCTGGTTTTTAATTATAGTCACGGAATTTTAAATATAATATTTTGTAGGTTGGTCGCATATTAAAATATTCTATGCTAATTCATCCTTTTGTATGCACGCACGTCGTAAAACATGACATGCCGAAAATATAATCTTCTCCGTTCAAACGATGGGTTGAAAGAATCGGGTTTTATCACGACATCGTCAAACCCACAATATAAAACCGATGACACGCGATTTTGTCTACCGGACCTAACCGTATCAGCGTTACACAGGGTTGTGCGGGAATAGTGGCCAATTTGCCCCTGATATAAATATATGAAACATTTCTGGGTGGTGTCGTCGTTACGACAGGTACCCCGATGCATTGAATCGCAGTGAATATAGGTCCACAATGTTTGCAGCATATTGGCCGTACCTTCCTTCGATACCGAAAAACGTAAGTATTAGTCATTTGGAAATCATTTCCTCTATTTAGCCTAGCGTGGTCAAATGTCATTACTTGATATGACACGTTCAGTGACTAACGTTGACGATTATTGTTATTTACTCGGAATTCAACCAGTCGAGTAAACAGCGATTTTACCAAGTAACTTAACACGTACACTGCTGTGTAATAATAATTATATTAAATGGATTGAATCGTTTTCTAGTTTTTAGTTGAAAATTTCGAAATAATTCTACAGTTGACACAGTACTCACAATTATATAAAATACATCTCAATAAGGGTATTCGGAATTTGTTGAAATGTAAATAAAACAAATTGTGTGTGAGATGTCCACTCAATTGTTTTAGTTTATTTGAAAGTATATTTTATGATGTTAAATATGCATTTGTTATGCTTCGCTGTCTAACCGTTATAATATTAGCAGCTAGAGGGTTAAAAATTATGTAAATTATTGATTCTTGTTCAGTCACCGCTTCGCCATTTTTAAAACACGCTCAAATGTTGTGCTTCAAAATATTGCTAAGCAATTTTCAAGACATATACGCTCTACAAAACGGACTGTTTTTTTTTATCGACGTTAATGTGTTACGCAGTATATAATCATTAACACATTACTCACCAGCAAACGTGGTAATAAAACACTAGTTTTATTGCGATTATAAAATAATGTGGAATCGTACAAAGTCGTAACAATTCGAATTTGATATTGAAATTCCATCAAGCACCTTCAATCGATATCATAAATTATAAAACAATAATTGTAGCATCAGTTGTTTTTACTATTTTGCATGTATTTAAACTAGGTGTCACTTGTATTCTCCTTAGACCATTGCGAAATGCTAACGAATTTCTGTAATAAATCAACTCCGGTCAGTATTTAAGCTGCAAATATGATTGTTTTTTTTAAATTTTTATATTAACTAATCTGTATTTATTTTACGTCAGTTCTGTTGCATCCGTGTGATAGAATGTTTGAAGACGCCGCAAGGCGAAACCCGGGTCGTTAGTGACAAAACATGTGGAATCGTACAAAGCTGTAACACTTGGTAACATTTTTGTACGTGCCAATTTCTGTGTCCGTAAATCGAGACCCGTACGCATTTTGATTTATGACACTGGTCGAGTCGAATTGGCTCAAGTATGAATTTATCATTGCGTCGTGTTGGTGTTTTGTGTTTTTTTTCTCACGTATGTAGTGTTGCCAAATAGGCCAGATTTAACTCACTGGTGAATTTCCTGTTTATTTCTTCCTACCTCCTCCTTCATTCATATTTATTTCGGCAAATTTAAAATTATAAACAGCTGGATTTTAATGTAATACTGGTTTTTTTTCGTTTGGCACAAGCTTATCTCTACGATTCAAAATGTAGCGCCGCCATAAGATAACTAGATAAGTAATGCTAGAGTTGATTGAATAAACCTGACTTATCCAGCGTTTAATTGAGTTTAAGTAAAGGACCGTTTTTATAATAAAACTGTTAAGCATTATTAGTCGAAGCTATACGTTGACCGTGAATCAAGTCAATATAAAGAATTAAAAACAATTGCTTTATTAATTTCGTCGATTTTACCTACAACTGTATATTGTGAAAGATCATTCAGTGCATTTTATAAAAAAATAAATTCGGTGCGGCCACGAGACATTTCCATAAGACAGCTGATGTTATAATGCGAAGAACCACTTGATCTTTCAGTAGAGGCGCTCGAAATTTGTGCGTGAGATGAGATATCCGCTGATTTTTTTTAATGCTTAGTTTATGGCGTTAAGTGTGGAATATATCATAAATGCCCAAATTTTAATGACGTGCATAAATCTGTATGAATTTTTTTGGTGGCGTTCGTTATGTTGACTTCGAAGGCGTTAATGTTTAGCGAACTTTGTTTAACTCTACATTAATACTCCTGCGATTAATTATTATCTCACGATTCAGGACGTGAATATCGTTAAGCCTTAATTGCGAAAATTTACTTTATACACTAGACCATAGCTTTGGATAAAAAAAAAATCAATTGATCAGTGTACCTCGATCAACCGTCCCCCGATTTCCTCGATAAACCGTCTAAATATTTTGGTCCCGTCACAAATATTATCCCGATTGACCGTTTTTATTGCATATTTCTCCGTATCTCGGCAAGCAAGTTTGACACAGCCGAGTGTAGGTGTTATGTCTAGACACGTTGGAATCCGCTGTACATGTAAGACGTAACGCATTGGACGCATGTGCTATTTTTTGGGTTGAAATCAACCACACGCGTATTATTGTTTATGATGCAAATGTAGAGTTGTTTAAAATTCATGGTAATAATGACTCCTGTACAGAGAAACTTTTAGTCACAACTTTAGTAACAAAGAAGCAAACTAACAAAAACGACTAATAAATAAATATTTTTTACGATTTTACTTGTTTATTATTGTTTGAAGCTTTCCTGCATTCACCGTTTCCCGCAATTACCGTTATTTTTACAGGGTCCCTTGGAAAACGTAAAATCGAGGTTTCACTGTATATAAATATTTTATATTCCAATGTTGATGGCGTTGGATGTGAAAAGGCACTAGGCTGCTGGCTACTGATCGTTTTTCGTACCTTTCCTAGTTATGTGCATTAAATTGAAGACCCAACGAATCAATTCGGCAAATTGTTCATTGAGATATTCTTCAATGTCGTCTAATCGAAAAACTAGTCCAAACTAGAGTCCATCACCACTCCATAATCCTGCTTTGTATAACGGTTGATCCATAATCTCATGGTTCCAAAAACACGCCAATTTGACGTCTGTATAAATCAAAAATTGCGTCCATTACGATTGTTCTCGTATTCTAAATGTGTGTGAATTTTTTAAACCGGTTTTTTTCTATTTATAAATATGCAAATATTTTATATTTGAATACAGAGAAAGTCGGTTTTGGCCATGCATTTTACATGGCGAGATCGCCTTTTTCGGATACCATACGAAAATGAACAAAATGGCGCGTGAAATATTTTTAACACCTTCATTGCCGACTGCGTTTTACGCAAGGCAATTTTTTTACACATACGTTGCTCAAAAAATATATTTCAATTTTAGGAACGCCTGTCCAGAAATGAACTATAATTTGTGATATCGACTGAAGGTGCATGATGGAATTTCAAAATCAAATTTGAATGATTACAACTTAACAATTTTTTTTTTTTTTTTAATAACGATTCTGGTTTCGCCTTTCGGCATCTTCAGGCATTCTGTCACACGGATTTAACGGAACTGGCGCACAACAGTTACCGTTATCTGTATATAAAGGTATTAATTTAAGGAAAACACGCAAAATGGCAGTTAAAACAAATTGTATTTAATATTGTGATAATTTTCATATTCATTAATCTTGTCGATGAGTCATCCTTGAAAAGGTTTCGGTTCTGTTGTATCCGTGCGTTGGAATGCCTGAAGATACCGAAAGGCGAAACATGTGGATGAGTGCAAAGTTGTAGCAATTCAAATTTGTGCGTGATTTTGTTTCAATATCAAATTTGAAACGTGTTGAAAGTTTTGATATTGGATTATTAGAATACGTTCTTTCTTTTAAGATTAAACAAAGATACGTCGACATTTGCCGACAATGTTTTATTGGAAAAATCATTCATCATTCACAAATAAACAGAATCATTATCATTAAAAAATAACCAGAATTAAATTTAATTCCAATTATATTCTAAACGATCACTTTAATCTAGTTGTTAATTCCTTACGTTAGATTAGTTTAATGAGCCGTTAATAACATAAATTGGATTTCAACATTACGTCGTTACCCACCAATTTGCACCTATTTGAAGTAAGTCTTCTCTTCGTTGTAAAATCCTTTCAGCAAATATTCATTAACAGTATATAGCGTTAATTAAACTTATAACAGACAATTAATTGTCATTATTGCATTAAAAATATTGAAAATTATTTCGGTTGTTTATTCGGATCCAAGAGTTATGGTTAGTGTTTTTCCTTTGTAGTTAATTCCTCTTGTATATAACCGATGCAAACTGTTAATTGTCTCAGTTATCCGTGTTATAGAATGCCAGAAGATTCTGAAAGGTGAAACGGTCATACAATAGTGCTAATACAAGATTGACTAAACTTTATAATAAATTTGTGTTTTAAGTATCGTGTTGATATAAACGATGCTAACTGTTTCTTGTGTCAGTTACATTGTATTATCCGTGTTCTAGATGCCGAAAGGGGAAACCTAAGTCGTTGTTGAAAAAAACCTGTGGAATCGTAAAAAGTTTTAACAATTCAAATTTGATACTGAAATTCCACCAAGCACCTTCAGTCGATATCATAAATTGTAGTTTATTTCTGGACAGGCATTCCTAAATATATTTTGTGTAAGCAATGCATTATCCGTGTTATAGATTGCCGGATGATGCCCGAAGGTGAAACCCGAGTCGTTAGTGACAAAAAATGTGGAATGATCTCAGAAAAGTTTCAACTGTTCAAATTTGATATTGAAACTCATGCAAATGAATGTTCAGTTAGGTATCGTAAACCTTTTCTGAACTTTTTGAATGGCGTCTCTAATTTAAAATTGATTGACATAACATAGTGGCGACACTCTAATATACGCCAAACTTGTGTTTGTTTGATTCGGTATTGAATGTGTTAAGGCTACAAACGAAGCACTTATGGACAAATTCCATATTATATATGGGAAACATGGCGTAGGTGTGTTTCTGTCTCTACCTACGTATGTAGTATATCGTACATTCAATTTAATTTTTACTTTTTTTAATATAGATATATATGTGCTAAGAGGTCACGTCATTGTCAACACGGTCGATGACGTTCGCAGTGGTTGGCAACCTTCGTCTTATGTTCTTCACCGTTTGATTACTTCGTGAATAAATGATCGATAATTTCGCAGGTACCTCGTGTTTTTTACATGTATATTAAAATCCATTAATAAATTTAAATTGTCGACTGTTAATTATAGTGAGGGTTACCATAGCACACAATTAAAATAAATCAAATTTATTGTATATTTTGGTATAAACTTTTTGAAATTCACGGTTATGGATGAAGGGGATAATGTGTAAGTTGTGACAACCCTTAGCGAACGCGTTTGGCGTTTGTTTGAGAGGAGCAAATATTATAGACTCCTATACCGCGGTTTATACACCTATCCCTCGATTTACACGGTAGGTAGGTTCCTGAGAAAAAGTTTTAATCGAAATTTTATATTTTTAATGTAAAACCGTGTAAATCGAAAAGTACACAAAAACGCATGATTTGGTTGTTTTCTAAAATACATAAATAAAACAAAGCATATATAGAGGAACAAAAAAAATTAAATCCAAAAGATTGTTGCAACGAACGGTTGGTGGAGTTTTTATCATTCTTCACTATCTCAAATCACTGTCGATCTCTTCTTCGTGACTGGTTCAAAGTCGCTTTCGTCACTAGAAATTATTTGTGCCGATTCGATGTTTGAAATAGAAACATTTACACGTCCTGATTTGGTATTTAAATCCGTGTAAATCGAGGGATATGTGTATTTTTAAAAAAAATCTTAAATACGGTGTTTATTTCGTTTGATCTACGTAAAATAACGTTTATTAGATATAATCAAATTGTCGTCATTAAATGGTCGCAAAATATTTTGAATAAAATAATTATGTGATGAAATTCAAATCGAAATTAACTTCGCCATCTGCCATATTGAATGCGACTTTCTGATTTGGTGGAAACCGGTTCGACTTTTAGTAGAGATGAATGCCAAATAGCCGAACAAGGTAAACATCGACTGGTCATCGAAACTCCCTTAGTTCTGAGAGATTTTTTTAACTTAATTATGTTTATTTGGCAATACGTTGATCTTTTTTGAATTTTTGAAATTAACAGCTAAATACAGAAATATAAAAGTATATTTTAAATGTCAGATAACTATCTAGAACAGTGGCTCTCAAGTGCGGCGGCCACCAACAGTTTTATAGTAAATATTGATATTCAAAACAAAATATATTTTTACTAATGAATTTGTAAAAATATTTTTGACTGACATCCAGTATTTAGTCGAGTTTAAGTAAAGGACCGTTTTATTAATAATAAATTTTGGTCGAAGTTATACGTTGAACGTGAATCAAGTCAATATTAAGAACTAACAGCAATTGCTTTATTAATTTTGTCCGTTTTATCTACAACAATATATTGTGAAAGATCATTTAGTGTAATGCATTTTATACAAAATATATCTCGAAACTATTTTTTTTTATCATATTTGGTGCGGCCACGAGACATTTCCATAAGACGGGTGATGTTTATAATGCGGCCACAGTAAAATTTCACGTGAGAGCCATTGGTCTAGACGTTTTTACTTGTTTTTGATCTTAGAACATTCTTTAGTTAGCTTTTGAACACGTTTTTCAATAAAGGAAAATGTGTTTATTACTCAATATCCGAAGAAACTATAATGATAATATATAATTTATGATATGACTGAAGGTGTTTGATGGAATTTCACAATTAAACTTTCACTGTCTAAATTTTGTACGATTCCACATGCTTTTTCAATTAAGCCCTTGGTTTCGTCTTTCGGCATTTTCAGGCATTCTACCACACGGACACAGCGGAACCGATTTAAGTCGCATCGAAGCACCGTCGGTGGATATCGTAAATTATAGAATCAAATCGAAACCCTGGCCGTCAGTGACGAAACGCATGGAATCGTACATAGTTTCGATAATTTAAATTTGATTATTTATAAATTATGACGAAAGCTTACTGGTACGGTCGTATACTTACTTCTCAAAGGGTTAAGGTTTGAAATAAATTATTATTTTTTTCCTTAATCGGCATCACGCGTACACCTCGAAGCGGTTTTAAAAAGACTCCGGTTTTGCACACACTCGTGACCTTATTAAAATGTTTGAATTCTTGACCGCGTTGAATTGCAATCGCGCAAATCGAGTGCGGCGAAATTGCCACACTGAAAATTCTCAACGATGACGTGTATTATCGTCTATAGTCGACGTGCATAGCGGCGCACCAACGTTTCCATACAAGGCTTGTATACAAAGTGTATATAAATTAAACCCCCGCGCGTATACAATACATAACATAACACCCACTCGTTTTATGTAGGAGTGCCGAGTGGTTTTGCAGTGGTGTTTTTGCCCTCGAGAACATTTTGGACGCCGAAAGTTTAATTGAAGGCTGAAATTTTGCTTTATACACTACTCGGGCCTCATATAACGCGGTTCATTATTCATAAACTCTAACAACGCGGTTTTATATATTCAATAAAAATGATCGATTTGAAATCTTCGGTTAACATGTTCAACAAGACTTGACGTAGGAAAGTTCGTGATCATTCAACGGAGTGATTCTAAAGGAAGTAAAAGCTTGAATTGTTGAAAGAAACGTATGTTTCAACGTGTTTTGTCGCTAACGATCTAGGTTTCGCCTCTCGGAATCTTCAGGCATTCTAGAACGCGTGGAATCGTACAAAGTTTTAACAGTTCAAATTTGATTATGAAATTCCATCAAGCACCTTCAACCGGAAAATTTTTCAAAATCGTTTTATCGGAAAGTAGTCGCTTGGTTTTCGCGACTACGACTCAACAGTCCTGATTCTAACTTCTTATAGCGCGATTTTTTTTTGTGGTACCACATGACCGTGCTATACGAGTTTGTGTGTTTGCGATGGCGCGAAGTAACGATAAAATATGTTTATTTGCAATGAAAAAGTACCGTTTCTTGACTCGTCTAGCTTTATTTCGTACATAAAAATACCGTTAGTGAATTCAAAACGCGTAAGTGTTTCCGTTAGCCATTAATCTCATTCCAGAAACCGGGTTTTTCGTAATGTATTTATTTATAAATAATATCCATTTTGTTTAACATTGCCATTATTTGTAATAATTAACGTATAATAACGCCATTTTGTTTTGTCGCGTAAATCCTTCCAACAAACCTGCAACAAATTACTTGGTAGAACTCCATTATAACACGGTGAAAAAATAGCAATGCATTTTAGTTCTACAAATCTCTACAAAGAATAAATTGTCTGTCGTTTGTACATCACCCTCTGGTTCAAAAGCCTCTGGACAATTATAGATAAAATATGTATTAAACACAAATGCACAGTAGACGTTTATGTTTTATCAGTTAAATTTGTTCTTAAAAATGTTTCCAGGTTTGAACAATTCACCTGTAATTAATAACTTTGGGGTATATAGACGATGTTAACTGTTTATTTGACATCAGTTCGGTTGCATCCGTGTGATAGAATGCCTGAATATGCCGAAAGGAGAAACCCGGGTCGTTGGTTACAAAACACGTGGAATCGTACAAAGTTGTAACAATGTAATTGTTAACAGGAAGAATTCTTCGCAATCATGCCGTTATTTATTGTACCTACAACAATATTCATTTTCGTTAATCTGCGACGTTCTGTTGTCGGGACTTGCCTTTACACGTCACCACGCAAACAATTCGACCACGTTTCCAGACGGTCGCCCAAATGAAAGAATTAACGAGCGGTGGGTTTCGATGCCGATGCGTTCACCGACGGATTCGCGCGCCCCCTCTCCCCCCTCTGCCGTGCCGCATCTCGCACCGATGCGACGCGGCACGAAAAAAAGGTTGGCGACCGGCGTCCCCGATGACTTCACCGCTACATTTCTCCTCGCGTGTCATTCGCGCCAGTCATTGAACACCTTTTGTTCGAGTACTTCACGCTTCGCCTTATTGGCGTTGTGGATTGCTTTTTTATTGCCCTGTTTTATACGATTATACGATCTAGCATGTTGTATAAAATTATAATTTTATTGACGGCTAGAAAATTGCTTCAATATTTGACTATAAATATAACGGCTAAACAAAATTATAAACAAAAACACAGATAAAATCCTGGATATATCACCAAAAAAAAAACGGACTTTTGAATCCAATATTTGCTCAAATATAATTTTTTTCGGGCAGACTATATTTAGCAGGCGTTGAATTTAAAGGTTTAAAAGGCGCTCTGTGATTGCAAACGAGCGCGTATACGCGCGCTATACTTTTTAACACTAAATTTTATCAAATTTGACTGTTTTTAATAACCTCAACAATTTAGATGCACGTTTACATTCCTGGGTTTAAATTAAAATTCCAGTAATAGTCCAGATACGATTATTAAAACCTTTTCGTATATACTGGAAAAAATAACCAACAACCAAAGGGTACATACATCCCGAACATAGACAAATATAAACATATGTTGTTTGTCGTTAAGTTAATGGACGATAAACCTAGATTGTATTTAGTAAATATATATTTTTTTTTTAAATAATTTTCATTGAAATATGATTCATAATTCGTTATTAATTGCGGCACAACAATTTTTATCACTTCATTGTTCCATCTGTCCCAATTGAATCACTCGTGCATTTAATAAACAATATTTATTCATAAAAACTCGTTTACTTTATGTATGGTTTTATAAATCTTATGGTCGCAATTTTTATCCAAAGTGTATATATATATGTATATTTAGCTATACGCACATATAAGCAAATGGCCTCAATTTGAAAGCAGTGATGACAAACCGGTGGAATGTAATATTTAAAGCCAAATTTTGACACTTTTCTATTCCTTTCTTTCTGTATTATTTAATTTATTAACCTGCAATTTTTCTCTCTAATGAATATACATTTTACAATGTAGATTGTGTTCATAATATTTATATATGAAATTTGAATTGTTACAACTTTGTACGATTCCACATGTTTTGTCACTAACGACCGGGACTCAGTTCTGCTGCATCCGTGTGATAGAATGCCTGAATCTAATAAAAAATTTGTAGAACTAAAATACATTACCATTTTTTTCACCGTGCCATATTTAATAGTTTAGACGAATTGTTCGCTTTTTCGTCCGTTGGAAAAATGCGCCGCGGCACACTTGTCAGCATTGTCTGGCGGCATACCGGTCGCGGACCACTGCGCTACAGGACGAAGCGATGTTTTAGCGGTTGCATTATTGCCTCGTGTTCTCGCAGGCGATCGGAGCGACGTTCGAGTCTCTTCGGTCGGGGGTGACCGCGTCGGAATGCAAGCCAAACCGTCATACCGAGATATCTCATTCGCGCTGGGGGAATTTTTATCCACTCAACAGCGGGCGTTCTCAACCTTTTTTCCTACTCTACTCTGTGCCGTATACCGATTTAATATGCAAACACATCGACCCTTTGCTTTTTTTTTTATCATATCGACGAAGGTGCCCGGTGGAATTAAAATATTATATCCTTTCGACATCTTCTAGCAGTTCTGTTGAATCCGTCTGATAGAATTCCCGAAGATGTCGAAAGACGAAACCCGGGAATCGTACAAAATTTCAGCATTTCGATTTTAATTAGGCTATTTTGTATATACACAATTTGTCCCAAGACTATGTTCGCTATCCGAATCGTTCGTTAACCGATCGTTTATTAATTTTACAGATAGAATAAATGGATTAGGAAGTTCGTTATCCGAGTTGTCGGCAGTCCGAAATGTTCGTTAACCGATCACCCACCCGCTGTGTACTGTGAATATGGTTCTAAAATTTGTTTATTATCTCAAATATATTTCAATGACTTTGTTCAAATATATATTATTTTGATATCAAATTTTGAGAAAGCCTCAAATGGCTAGAAATCTTGTTTTAAATTTGAATGTTGATTGCCGATTGCCATGCCCAATGTATTCTAAATCATATTTCTTTTTTATACATATAAATGGCAGATTCTTTGTTAACCTTCACCAAGTTGCAGGAAAAAATTGACTCAAAACAAAAATTGAACATTCACTTTTAAACCATATGGTATGTGTCAGATCCATTCTAGTATTGTATGCTAAACATATCAGTGGAAGGCAACATTCTTGGGTTTTAATGCATACATATGCATTAAGTACTATAATTAATGAATCGTTCTATCGTCCGTCGGCAGTTGTCGTCAACAATTTTCGTTTATTATTTACGTG
Source organism: Himalopsyche japonica (assembly GCA_028555115.1). NCBI lineage: Eukaryota > Metazoa > Arthropoda > Insecta > Trichoptera > Rhyacophilidae > Himalopsyche > Himalopsyche japonica. Next base: position 71,994 of record JAHFWJ010000417.1, on the reverse strand, counting down.
TCTTAACAATATTCTTCCATTTCCGAAATATTTTGGTAAAAAAAATATTTATTGAAGATTTGTATCGACACAAATATCGTATTTGAATTGTTGATTTTTTTTACGATTCGACATGTTTTTTTCCGATAACGGCCTGCGTTTCGCCTTTCGGCATCTTCATGCATTGTATCAGCACGACAATGTCAATTATATGATACAATCTATTCAAACAAAATAGTACCAAGTTTCTACTAAACATATATACATGCTAATAATTGATAATTAACATTTTTTTTTGTGTCCTCAATAACACGTGTTATCCGGGACGTATTTACGTGGTTGTTTTGAAAATTAATTTTTACCACGCCACTTTACCACGTCTCAACCGTCGAGACGGGTTGATTGCAGTTTGTTGACTGTTGACAGCGTTATTGTGTTCACGGGTCGAGTGTACATTGAGCGGTTGACATATTTACCAAAGAATGTCGCTATTGAGACGTGTTCAGACGTCGAACATATATTCGGATAACGAGCTAAAACGATTTTTCTAATAAATTTATTCTATCTGTAAACTCACTTGGTCGGTTAACGAACAGTTCTTACTTTGAACGCATTCGGAAAACGAACTAAAATGATATTTCTTATCCGCTTGTTCTATCAGTAAAATTCGGTTGTTCGATTAACGAACGATTTTACTGCGGATACATTCGGATAACAAACTAAAACTGTCTTACTAGTCGTGATCTTTGTTATCTACTTATTCCATCTGTTAAGCTCGGTTGGTCGGTTAACGAACATTTCGTACTGCGAACAAATTGGACAACGTACGCATTCTGATGACGAGCTAAAACGATCTTTCCAATTCATTTTTTCTACCTGTAAAACTAATCTATGATCGGGTAACGAACAGCTTTCGTACTACGAAAAAATCGGACAACGAAAACATATTCGGGCAGCGAACTGAAACGATGTTTCTTATCCACTTTTTCCATCTGCAAAATTCAGTTGACGAACAATTCGGATAACGAACATAGTTTTGGAACAGATAATGTTCGTTGTACGATCATCCCACTGCGTTATCCATAAAAAACAGTCTCTATTATGACTAAAATCCAAATCTATTCCGTGGCTACTTTTTTCACCTTATAACAACGTTTCTACGCAAACAAAAAACAATTCAATGACTTGGTCATTCTTTTGGTCATGTTCAAATACGTTGTATGGTCTTATATGTATGTATGTAAGCATGTATGTAATTGAGAATGCCTCACGAATGGTAATGCAGTGATTGTAGCAGCTCACTTGAAGCACTGATGTCACTCTTAAAATCGAAATAATTTTATCAAGTTGAATTTTTATCATTGTATTCAGAGCTGTCCATTGTGTCGCCTCATACCACCAGTGATGCGCAACTCTCGGCATGTCACATTTTCACTTCGAATATTTGCCACGCCGAAATCGCACAAATATTTATTACGACGCCGTATTTTTTATCGATTGAATTGGCATTTACTTGGTATAACTCCATTATAACGCGGTGAAAAATAGCAATGTGTTTTGATTCTACAATTTTTTTTTTAATAAGATATAGTCGATAGCTATTTCGGCTCACGCCATCGTCGGGACTATGCTTAAACGAACACTTATCTTTATATAGCTGTGTAGAAAAGGTACACAATACATCTTCTCTCATGTTTTACGACCTAGCTTATTTCCTGCTAGCAACAAAACTATTTTTTTTTATCTTGTAAATGAAACGAAAAAGGCGGCTATATCAGTAAGCTTACGTATTGCACGGAAATACGTTGCACGTTTAAGCATAGTTCTGAAGATGGCGTGAGCCGAAATAGCTATCAACTATATCTTATAAAAAAAAAAAAACTGTAGAACTAAAATACATTGCTATTTTTTTACTGCTTTAGAATTGTCACAAATAATTTAAATTTACGATGTTATTATATAATTTATGAGTCAGTTCTGTTGCATCCGTGTGATATAATGCCTGAAGATGCCAAAGGGCGAAACTCGGATCGTTTGTAACAAAACATGTGGAGTTGTGCAAAATTACAACAATTCAGAAACAGTTAATTTATTTGCATAACCAGAAATGAATAACCTTAAATAATTCGTTGATATCTAAAAATAATTAAAACGTTCGCTATGACTGCGTCATTAATGGCAGCCGCATTAATTTATTGATTAAATTTAGAATGCCTTATCTTTACAACACTATTTGTTTTGCATGACTGCTCCAAACCACAAACAATTTTTTATTTTTTGTTTTATGGCTAATGTTGAATTAATGCCTTAATTAAATACAATTTTAGTTTAACAAATATATAAGCCAACTGTATACTCAATGATTTATTCATTTATTTGGTTAAAATATAACATTTGTTGTGCTCAAACTCACAAATTGTATCGGATAGAATCAGCTATCCACCGAAACCGGTCAATCAAGATAATATTTGAGACAGGACTGTGATATTTAGACGATACATCGAGGAAATCCTCAAAGCGGGGAACAGGCAATCCGGGATTATTAAACATTGTTTATTATTCGTTGGATTGGACTATCCATTCGGGAAAACGTTTCATGCGAGAACGGTTAGTCTGGGTTCCACTGTAGCTTCGAAATCGTATTAAAAGAAGATTGAAATTGAATATTTTTTAAATCCTAAATTGTTGATTACCTAATCATGCCGCCATATTGTTTTGCGTGTCATTAGTTTACACAGATAAACTTTGCTCTGATAAGAACTACGTTTTTTTGTGTTTTGCACACCTGATCCATTATAACTCAAGGTCTAGTGATTAATTAATCTTTGTCGCTAATTTTGAATTCGTATTTAAAATACATTTGTCACTCAGTATTTCCACAATATATTTTTTATTCATACTGGCTTACAATATATCGTAGTTTTAGGCCAATCTTAATTTTGCAAAACATACGTACATTTGTTGTTCGAATTGGCATTTACTTGGTAGAACTCCATTATAACGCGGTGAAAAAATAGCATTGTATTTTAGTTTTATGTTTTTTTGTTTTTACAAGATGTGGTTCGGCTCACGCCATCGTCAGAAATATGTTTAAACGAACATTTGCTTATTTATATATATATATATAATAATATACTATATTTTTAACCCTTTGCGCTTGTTTAAATGCCATCTTTTAAACCTTTGAGGAGTATGGCCGTAAATGTATGTCTAAATATTGTGTTCCATATTTTTTGTTGAATAATTACAATTTTTTCTTTGCTTGCGATAGGTTAATGTTTTAAAAATATCCAGTGATCTAGAGACCAGATCTGCCACCGCCAATTGAAATATTACACTTTTAGGTTGTTAACTGTCACTTCTTGTCAGTTAATATTTTTTTTTAAATAAGACAGTAAATTTAGCCGTAACTGCTTCATCAATAACATTGAATCTAAAAAAATGTTCGTAAATTGTTTTTACTTTTATGGTGTTAACATTGTTCTTCTTCTTTCTGTGCAGTTTTGGGAGATCATATCCGATGAACATGGCATCGACAAGACCGGTCACTACCACGGAGATAATGACATGCAGCTCGAGAGGATTGATGTCTATTACAACGAAGCATCCGGAGGTCAGTTTCCTCAACTTCCCACTCATATCTTACATTTAGAGTTTCAGAGCACTTAGCTGCTTGTAGATTAAGCGAGGATACTTCTACGTTTGCTAACATTTGTCGTCGAAGGTACATTTGTTGGGACGCGGATGAGGTGCTCAATTGTCGCTACACGCGGGACCGTATACAATTTTATCAGGAGATTCTAGAAATTAATGAAAGAGGCTAGTTATTAAATTCAAGCTCATTCTCAATGATCAACTCAATCTTCCCATTGTTTTACCGTTTACGTGACGTTGGTTCAATGAATCGACAATCTCGTGATGTAAATTCTTATATTTAATCTCTAGATGTTTGACAGCAGGTAGGTAGTATCTCTATATGAAAGACAAGAAATAATTGATTAATATTTGTTGTAAAACCCTTTCAAGAATGACTAATAAACAGGATTATCCTCAATGAAAATTATCACAAGCAATTGTGTTAGTTATTATTGGATTGGTATTATTAAATTTGTTTTAGCTGCAATTTACTGCTTGTCTTGGCTGTATATTTTACATCAGTTCCATTGCAAACAAAGCCTGAGAATACTGAAAGGCGAAAACCGGGCACCGGAAATGTGGAATCGTACAAAGTTTCAACAACACATTTGATATAATTTACGAGATCGACTGAAGGCGCTTGATGGAATTTCAATATCAAATTTGTACTGCTACAACTTTGTACGATTCTACATGTTTCGTCAGTTCCGAAGACGCCGAAGTCTCGTACAGTGTTATAACTTTCTGTAATTAAATGTGATTGATGTCGTTGCAGGCAAGTATGTTCCCCGCGCAGTCCTGGTGGATTTGGAGCCAGGAACCATGGACGCCGTGAGGTCCAGCAACTTCGGACAGCTCTTCAGGCCAGACAACTTCGTCTTCGGACAGAGCGGGGCCGGTAACAATTGGGCCAAGGGTCATTACACAGAGGGCGCCGAATTAGTGGATTCTGTTCTCGATGTCGTCCGCAAGGAGGCTGAGGGATGCGATTGTCTCCAAGGTATGCTAACACTTCCCCTACTGTGCTAAAAAAAACACATCCGTCACGGTGATGGACACTCAGTGACCAATTGAAAAAAAAAAAAAAAGTTTTAAATTGGAATAATGCTTAGTTAGGTTCTTTTGTATAATGTACATTATTCCCAATCATGCAAAAATTCATGAAAATCTAAATCTATAAGAAACATTTTGAATTAAATTTCATTTACAAATATATTCATCAACAAATGTACGTATAATAAAAAGAATAAAATATTTTTTTTTTTTTTTTATATATATGTGGTTTCTCTAAAGTAGAATGTCTACTGCGTTCACAACAAGAAATATTTTGTTTTAACTCTGTGTATCAAATACACTGGTCCGTTGTAGATGGTGCAAAACAATTTTGTTCTTTTTACGGAATCTTTTGAACATAAACTACAGGTTCTTCTCTTCTCAACCTCACGGAGTAAGACTGAGATGTTACTTTCCGCCTTGTCAGTTAGCACGTCGCCACAATGCAACAACACCGTGTTGAAGACATTTTGTAGTTGCTTATGATATTTGACGTTTGCATTTTTCTTTTTTATATTATTGGGCTTTGCTAATTCTAAGGTTAACTTTAATAAAATGATTTTTAAGTCCCGTCAAACTCCCATAAGAACAATGTTAAATAATCCCGCATTGACCGTTTCCCGTTTTCCTCGATAAACTGTCTAAATATTTTGGTCCCGTCACAAATATCCCGATTGACCCTTTTTATTGCATATTTCTCCGTATCTCGGCAAGCAAGTTTGACACGGCCGAGTGCAGGTTTTATGTCTAGACACGTTGGAATCCGCTGTACATGTTAGACGTAACGCATTGGACGCATGTGCTATTTTTTGGGTTGAAATCCACCACACGCGTATTATTGTTTATGATGCAAATGTAGAGTTGTTTAAAATTCATGGTAATAATGATTCCTGTACATACAAAGTTAAGTAACAAGTCTTTGTTCCGATTAAAGTGCCAAATAACAAAGAAGCAAATGAACATAAAGGACTTTTTTTAAAAAAAGGTGCTCACACCGACACGATGAAGTATGCAAACGTTCAAGGCGCTTCCTGATTTTTTGCGGGAATCGATAGATGGATTTATACTAAAATATTTTTATTTAAACGATAAAGGCTTAGTCGAGGAATACGTAGAATACGTAGAATATGAAGTCCCAGGGCTCAGTTGATTTAGTGGATCCTAAAAGTCCATTATCGGGCGTCAAGTGTTCAATCGTCAAACATTGTATGTGTCGATTTTCAATCTCATCAATAGTTTATTGGGGTCGCTATCCAACGTTAATGTTGTCCGTTGCGTTCCTAGGTTTCCAGTTGGCTCACTCCCTTGGTGGCGGTACCGGATCAGGAATGGGAACTCTCCTCATCAGCAAAATCCGAGAGGAATACCCCGACAGAATCATGAACACATTCTCGGTTGTACCCTCACCGAAGGTAAGGAAACTATTTATCAATCAAACAAACCCGTTTTTTCGCATTCGAAAGCATTTAAACAAATACTTAAATAATCCAGTACCGTGAACAATCATCATATCTTATTTGTAGTATGTAATAGAGCAGTGCTTTCCAATCTTTTCCGGGTGGTGGCACCTTTTTATAACGGCCATGTGACCTGTGATCCCCATACAATTAAAAGTTAGTTTCGTTGATTGTATGTACTTGAGTAGTGCTTCCCAACCTTTTTCATGTGGTGGCACCTTTTTATAAAAGCCATGTCACCCCCAAACAAACTAAAATTAATTTTGTTGACTGTATAACTTGGTGACCATCCAAAAAAACAGAAGGTTGGGAACCATTATCCTAGAGGATGCAGGAGTGTTAAACGGTGTTTTAATGTTCATGTGTGCGTCAGTTGTCATGAAATATAGTTTAAATTTGAATTGTTACAACTTTTTACAATTCCTGGGTTTCGTCTTTCAGCATCTTCAGGCATCCGCGTGATATAATGCCTGAAGATGCCGAAAGGCGAAACCCGGGTCGTTGATGACAAAATATGTGTTATCGTACAAAGTTGTAACAATTGCAATTTGATATTGAAATTCCATCGAGCACCTTCAGTCGATATCATAAAAAAATATAGTCTATTTTTTTGTCTCCGTTTCCTGCTCCTAATAAATGTTTTTCCATTCCAGGTATCCGATACCGTAGTAGAACCTTACAATGCCACCCTCTCGGTGCACCAGCTAGTGGAAAACACAGACGAGACCTTCTGCATTGACAATGAGGCGCTGTACGACATCTGCTTCAGAACTTTGAAACTCTCTTCCCCCACCTACGGTGACTTGAACCATCTTGTATCGGTGAGCATTACGTTACTCCCAACTCTTCAAATGCCTGCATCGTGAACGTACGACAATTGTCAGTATGATTTCGAAGCATCGAAAGCGCCGTCAATTTTAAACAAAGGCATATATTATGATTTATATTCAACTGAAGGTATCAATTTTGAATTTTTGAAACTAATGCAAATCCATCTGTTTTGACACACACTAACAGATTTCGATTTCGCGATTAGGCATCTTCAGACGTACAATCATAGGGTGTAACTGAGCAAATTTTCCGTTGCATCCTGAAGATGCCGAATGGCGAAACGCGGGTCGTTATTGACAAAACGTGTTGAACCGCACAAAATTTCGAAATCTAAAAAAGGCATATTTAGTAAATTTTAAACTGTCAAAACTTTGTATGATTCCACATGTTTTTGTCACCAACGACTGCGGTCGGTTCGGTTGCATCCATGTGATCGAATGCCTGAAGATGCCGAAAGGCGAAACCCACATCGTTGGTGACAAAACAAGTGTCAACAGTTCAAATTTGATATTGAAATTCCATCAAGCACCTTCAGTCGGTATCATAAAAAATATTGCATAATTGTTTGTATACTTAACCGTATTCTGCTTAATGTTGATTTTAATTAGCACAAGTTAACTTGCGATCCACGGATACGTCTTGTAGAATATTAAATGTTATTTGTCAATATTGATTTTAGGTCACAATGTCGGGAGTGACAACGTGTTTGAGATTCCCCGGTCAGTTGAATGCCGATCTGCGCAAGTTGGCTGTCAACATGGTGCCATTCCCACGTCTCCACTTCTTCATGCCAGGTACGTCAACGTCCCGTCTGATCATCTATATTTTGACCGTTTTACTTCGACCAATTCGATCATATCTACTGTCCAGCAGTAGATACATTCCTGATCATTTTTCCATACGAATTAAATTTGTCATTTCTTTCTATATAGAATAATAAATAGAGCAATAAAAAATAATTGAGCTCACGGAAGCCAGATGCGTTCGGAATGTTTCACAACATCAATTAAAAACACAAAGAAATGTCCTTCTATGTTGCAATCGCTTTAACAAATAACTCACACGTAATCACCATTACCGTGTTGAATTGAAGCCACCAATGAAACTCAAACGAACAAGCGCCGTTACTGTCACGTGTCACGGAGTGTCACATTGCGATACTGTGAGATTGGTGCAACGTTTTGTGATTGCGATTGAGCAACATGAACGAAGCACGACAAATTAGGCGATATTTTGAAACTAAAATCAGTCATATATACAAAAGATTGGCTGTTGTATTACCGACGTTTAAAAACTTGCGTCTCGTATGTTGAGACGTTCGCGTGGAAAGGATAAATCATATGTTTCACATGGATACTGTTGTTGATATATCCGCTTCTCTAATGTTCCTTTTATTCCTTCAGGATTTGCTCCACTAACTGCCAGAGGTAGCCAACAATACAGAGCCCTCACGGTTCCCGAACTGACCCAGCAGATGTTCGACGCCAAAAACATGATGACTGCTTGCGATCCCAGGCACGGGCGTTATCTCACAGTCGCGGCCATCTTCCGTGGACTTATGTCCATGAAAGAGGTCGATGAACAAATGCTCAACGTACAGAACAAAAACTCGAGGTAATATTTCCGTTAAATTACGCAAATCATCGGCCATCGGAACTTGGTTCGTTTATGGTTTACATTACTTCCTTAAAATGAAGAAAGAGCTGTACAAGTCGTATCAAAGTTGATCATCTTAGAACATAAGCTTCCAACCTGGGATTCGCGCAGGGTTTTTTTTGGGGGGCTGCTAACTTATACGGTCAACTTGGTAGAAATAGCTTTCAAATATATCTTGTAAAAAAATTTGTAGTTGTAATCTTGTAAAAATACATTTTTATTTCTTCAGTGTTAAAAGATATTTGGGACTTAGCACATACCGTGCAATATACGTTGGTATTGAAACGTTAATTCTGTCTGTTGAACATATGTCGATTTTGTTCGTTTACAGTTACTTCGTTGAATGGATCCCGAACAACGTGAAGGTAGCCGTTTGTGACATCGCCCCTCGTGGCCTCAAAATGTCCGCCACCTTCATCGGAAACACCACTGCCATCCAAGAGATCTTCAAGCGTATCTCGGAACAGTTCACAGCTATGTTCAGACGCAAGGTCTGTATTAATTTACTCTAAAATGTGCAAACATAATCACCATGCTTGGTTAATGGCAGAATTGTTCATGAATCATACAAAAAATTTCCTCAGAAAGGACTCGGTGCCACTTTTATTATGATATACATATATACACAATAATAATTCATTTTTGACTAAGGCGTCGATGGTGAATCATTCGTATTGTCATAAATATTGATTTGTGGTGTACCTTGGAAGACAAAAGTTTATGGACCACTGCATTTAATAATTCTGTCCTTCGATGTTGTTTCTACTAATACCAAATAATTATATATATATTAATGTCTAGTCGTGAATAGCTTAATAACTTTATCGTGTTTTGTCGTAGGCTTTCCTCCATTGGTACACAGGTGAGGGTATGGATGAGATGGAATTCACCGAAGCGGAGAGCAACATGAATGATCTGGTCTCCGAGTACCAGCAATACCAGGTGAGATCCTCGCGATTTTGTTTCTATTATTCAATACGATGGAACTGAATAGAGTTCGGTTAACCTGAAACTGGACACAATAGTCCAACGCCTTGGTCGTATTGACGGCACAAATCCAAGAATGGCGCTTTAATTGAATCATGGATTCCTTAACCGGATTAGCGTGACAGTTTTTAATACAAATTAAATCTGTTGGCGTTGCTATTTTTCAAAATTTTTTCTTTCTATATAGAGTCACAAAGAAACATTGAATAAACACAAAGGAGTGTTGTCACAATTGCTTTGACAAATAACTCAATCGTAATCGCCATCACCGTGACGTAACGAAGCCACCAATCAAACTCAAACGAACAAGCGTTATTACAAACGTGCAAAGTTTAAAACTGATGTGACCTGGCAGAGATTGCGATAAATCGGATGTTTTAAACATTTAAACCTAATGCTTTCCTAATATGTTTCCGGAAACCAAAATCAGTCATATATGCAAAAGATTGCCTGTATTGCTGACGTTTGCGTGGAAAGGATTAAAATTTTACCCGTGCATTCTTACTTCTGAATAACCGTGTTTTGTCCTTTTGTCCTTTCCAGGAGGCTACAGCTGATGATGACGCCGAATTCGAAGAAGAAGAAACAGACATCATCCAAGAATAAGATAGTCGAACAAACCTCAAAAGCCACTTTTCTCCTTCAGAGGAATTGAAGGATTTCCGACAGACTATAAACAAAAAACAAAAAAAGCAAATCAATACCAATTCATTTACTATCCAGAATTTTGTCTCATATCATTCATCCATCATCATCAGTTTTAAAAACCGATCGACAAGCGATATTATTCTAACAGAAAACCACAAGAGACCTGCCATTGTGTATGCTTAACCTAAAATGTGCAGAGTACAAAAAGAAAGGTATACATCTCAATGAAAAAATATTGAAAATGGCTATCGCTTTTCGATTCGATTTCGATCTTTCTACAGTCTTCAAATAATTATGTTCGTCTTTTATTATGATTGAAATAAAATCGGCCATTCACCTATCAATTGACTGCCATTTAGCATATCTGTATGTCATCTAAACATATCACTCGAAAAACAATTTTTTAAAACAACGCTAAAAAAGCAGGGTGCCAATAAAACACTTAACAATAAGGTTGTATTCAGTTCTAAAAGAACTGTTTTAATCCATTTACGAGTGTTTCTCCAATTCTGGAATTCAAAATGAACCTTCATGTATGTTTTTAGTTATGTATTATTTATCATAAATTTTCCTTGTTTACATAATGTGTTCTCATAACTTTTTTTGTATTTTTTATAAGTATAGTTCTCTCCCGTCTTATATGTTTATTGTTTGGTATTTTTTAAACCCATTACAAACATGAATATATATATATATATATATAAAACATTATATACTTTGAAATGCGACTGCATTTTTACTATGAATGTTTTTAATTTTGGTATGAGAGATGATAAATATATATGGTAAAATAAAAAAATAAAGATGTTTTACATTAAATAATCGAGATTTATTTATTTTTCTTTCCTTTCCTATCCATTTTTGACTGTTTTAGCAACGAGATTAGCCTACGAATTTCTTCAAACTCGAGTGCCTTTAAAAAACTCTTAGAATTTGAATTGTGTCGTCACTAACGACCTGGGTTTCGCCTTTCGGCATCTTCAGGCATCCCATCACACGGATGCAACAGTACTGACACAATGAACGGTTTGCATTGTTTATATACCGAAAGAGGTATTTACAACCGAAAAACAGAGACTAAGGCAAGGATCCAAATAATCAACTAATATACCATTCAAAATCAAGTAAGAATTGTAAAATGTTTGCACGATTCCACATGTTATGTCACTAACGACCAGGGTTTCGCCTTTCGGCATCTTCAGGTATTATATCACACGGGTGCAACAGAACTGACGAGCAATAAACGGATGTTGAAAAAACATTTTTTTCGGGGATGACTTCATCAAATCACGTCGTGTTGCCATCAAACTATTAGGAAGGACGAGCAGAAGCTAACGCTGCTTGTTGCAGGACGATCGAACTACATTGGAGGGAGTTATGGCAAAAAAACAGTTTATAAGTGTTGTAGGTCAACGTTGAAGTTGGAACCGTGTTTTTTAAAAGGACTCAGTTTATAATATATATTTAATTTCATCACTAGATGTTTGATAGCAAGTATCTCTATATAAAATAAAACCTGCTAAAAATTCGCTAATCACGCTATAAAGGAATCACATAATATAAATTCAAACTCACCATCTAAGTGTTTGAATCTTTGTAGTAAGGGTCGCAGAATGACGGCTTTGGAACAGCTGGAAATCAATAGACGTCAACTATCGCAAAGGATTCTTAACTAACAAACTAATATATTGTCTTCCCCATTAATTAAACCTCTCCACTGTCTGATTTGCTTCCATTATAGACCATTTCCGTGCCACATGTAAACTTACTGTCATATCCGCCTTTTTAGTTTCATTTACAATTTTTGAAAAATTTAGTTTTATTGCGAGAAAGAAACATGCTAGGCCGTTAAAACAGGAGAGAAGATGTATTGTGTACATTTTCTACACAGCTATATACAGATAAGCAAATGTTAGTTTAAGCATAGTTCTGACGATGGCATGAGCCGAAATGGCGATCAACTATATTTAAAAAAATAATTTTGTAGAACTAAAATATATTGCTATTTTTTTCACCGTGTTAAAATGAAACCCAATTATATTATAATGTTAGTTGACTAATATTTGTTGAATAACCCTTCCAAGAATGACTCATTAACAAGATCGTTAGTGCAAATGATCACAATAGGTAATTATTATTGGATTAATGTTATTAAAATTAAACCTTGCGGTAAGTGTTCTCCCGTTATTAATAATTTTAGTGTATAGACGATGTTAACTGTTTATTTTACGTGAACGTGGAATCCCTGAAGATGCCGAAAGGAGAAACCCGGGTCGTTAGTGACAAAAAATGTGGAAGCGTACAAAGTGGTAACAGATCAAATTTGACATTGAAATTTCATGAAGTACCTTCAGTCGATATCGTAAATTATATATACACCCAGTCCTTTTTTTACGCGATACATTGGATCCAGAAAAAGGCGCGTAAAAAAAATGATTTCACGCAATTTCATTATATTTCTTTACACGCCCTAAGACATAAATTCGCATAATATCCGATACACTTGTCTACATTTAGCAATTGTATGTGTATTTAAAAAATAATGAAACGTTCATGCCTAGCATCGTATATAAATGTCTTCTTTAAACGAAATTTGGGGAAAAAATTGCGTAAAAACGAGTGAAGCGCATAAACAAATGTAGCGGTGCCTTCCAAAAAAATCGCGTATAATCGAATTCGCGTAAAAAAGGACTGGGTGTATAAATGTTTTTTGCCTGCACAGCCGTGTTTTAATTATACGCTTTAGTCAAAAAATCCATTTTTTACGTCCATAATAGTATATTTACGCACTAAATCAACAATCAATCACTTTTAAATCTTAATTTTTTTGAAAGATAAAATTCTTTTATTCTCTATAAGACATCACAAATTGCTCAAGCGTATTTTAATATGTAACCAAGTCGGTATGAATAATAATTTAATTAACTAACTAAACATAAACAACTCTTCAAATCCATCAAATAATTGAAATACTTGTCTATGACAATTTGACAGCCATGTTCTGAATCATAATATAACCTCACTTTCCAGTTAATATTTGAATTTCGAAGCGTCTGTGAGATTGTTTCCGACTCGACCGTCATTTGTTACTAAACGTGAATCGAATATTTAATTTCAAGTAAGAAAATTAACTTAATTTTGATTTCTAACATAAAAACAACTGTTAAGGAATGATATTTTTATGTGTAACATAAAATTAACAATTTTCTCATATATAATTTATGATATCGACAAGTCGCTTAATGTTGTTTGGCATTTTAACCAGTTAAATGCCATGGCGTGCAGGCACACAAAAACTACCACAATAACGTTTATGAATAAGTATGGATTTCTTAAAATGAATTTGAGACATATTGAATGTGTTCCGGAATATTAAAATTTTGAACCGATCTGACATTATTCACAATCGAGTGGATCAGTTTTCACAGATTCGAAATTTGGTAAAAATGTAAATAAAACAAGTTGTGTGTGAGATATCCACTCAATTTTTTGTTTACTTGAAAGTATATTTTATGATGTTAAATGTAAAATACAATATCATGCAAACGCCCGCAGCGGCTTAGATCAGTGGCACTTATTCGGGACGTCCAATTTTTAATGATGTCGTCGCATGAAACTGTCGGATAACGTTTGTTATGTTGACTTTGACGGTGTCAATTATAAGTGGTTTATTCGCAAAGACTTGCGAAGAAGTCCGAAGGTGTTAAACCTCACAATCTCGATGGACGATTCCGTGCCCTCAAATCACTCGTGTGAAATGTCCATCCAAAATTGATGATCGCACATGTCGCCCAACGCTTTTAACTTTCCATAGTGAATTGATTACTAGGTTTGTCAGTTCTGCTGCATCCGTGTGATAGAATGCCTGAAGATACCAAAAGGCGAAACCTGGGTCGTCAGCGACAAAACATGTGGAATCGTACAATTCAAATTTGGTATTGAAATTCCATCAAGTCGAAATCATAAAAATCATATGATAAACATTTTATTAAGAAACTAAAACAATCTTCTTCTTTTACGCGTAACATCAATTTAATCCATTCATTGATTACATTACAGAATGGTTGAACCGACCAAATCATTATCAATAACCATCGAATTCGCCGGTGGAGCGGAACTTCTATTCGACAAGATCAAAAAGCGTGAAGTCCATCTTCCGCCGTTGTCGCAATTAAACCCTGAATTCGGGGACACCTGGATGCTAAGACACCTTCTCGTTTGGATGAAAAACAACTTGCTGAAAGAACGTCCCGAGCTGTTTCTGCAGCAGGGCTCGATCAGACCTGGTATCTTAGTTCTGGTCAATGACGAGGATTGGGAGTTGATCGGCGAATTAGATTATCAGATCAAACCGAAAGACTGCGTTTTGTTTATATCTACATTACACGGGGGCTGAATTAATGTTTCATATTCAAATGAATTATATGCTATTATTTTTTTTCTTAATAAAAATCTTTATCAAATTTGAATTGTTATTACTTGGAATTACTCGGTAATACACAAGTTATGGGCTCGGTGAAGGGGAAATTTCTCTTTTATTCTCACAATGTAACAAAACAATTCAAATTGTATATTTATTTCACTACTAGAAGTTCGCTGACAATATTACGTGTGTTATTGAATACTTTGACAGTAGCTATCAGTAAAAATCCCTTTTAAATTTGACATTTAAATCAGTGCTTCCCAGACCGGGGCTTTGTTCAAGGGTATCATCGATTATTTTTTTATATTCGAGGCGTAGTAGCATGAAAAAATTTGGGAAACACCGACATTTATTTTCAGTATCAAAATGTTTTTTTTGATCACAGGGACCATTGTTTTTTTTTTACATTTAAGGCGCCGTGGCATGAAAATGTTTGGCAAACATTGACATAAAATCTTAACTTAAAAAATCTCCACCGTCTAAATCAGCGCTTCCCAAACTGCGACTGTAGTATTTTTTCACTTTCAATATGTTTTTGTTCAAGGGCACCGTGGATTATTTTTTTACATTTAAGTCGCCATGGCCTGAAAAAGTTTGGGAAACGCTGACATGAATTCCTGATTTAGAAAAATATCCGTCTTCTAAATCAGATCTTCCCAAAATGTTTTTTGATTAAGGGCATCGTGGATTATTTTTTTACATTTTAGGCGCAGTGGCATGAAAAAGTTTGGAAAGAAGTGATATTAATTCTTGAATTCAATCTCCATCGTCCAAATCAGTGCTTCCCAAACTGGGGGCTGTAATTATTTTTCATTTTCAGCATGTTTTTTGTTCAAGGGTACTGGGGATGTGGTATGAAAAAGTTTGCGAAGCACTGATATAAATTCTCGAGTTTAAAAATCTCCATCATCTAAATCATTGCTTACCAAATTGTGGGACGCGTGTTTTGCGTTCAAAGGTACTGCGCAATATTTTTTTACATTTAGGGCGCCGTGGCATAAAAAATTTGGGAAACACTGTTATAAATAACGGAATCAAAAAATTTCTAACTCTTAATCATTGCTTTCCAAACTGAGGCTGCAATTATTTTAAATTTTCAACATGTTTTTTTGTTCAAGGAGACAATGAATTATTTTTTTACATTTAATGCGCTGTGGCATGAAAACGTTTGGGAAGCACTGGTATAAATTAACCGAATTTAAATACCATAATTACACAGATGTTTAATACAACCGAGGCGAAGGCGAGCTGCCTATCCATCTAAAGAACACAAACATTTATATTGCAGTAATTCAGTCAACCGTCTTGATCATTGATTTTTTTATGCCGACGTATTTTACTTCTTCTGCATTACGTTCAGAATTTGTCGTTGACTTTTCCCAGGACTCGATCAAAGTCCCTTGAAATTGCTGGTGTATGGTGTCCACCGTTATCTGTTTTGCTTCCTTCTACAGTAAGGATTACCGAATCATTTGTCGCTTGCAGGATTCTGTACTGATTTCTGGTGTCGAGTTAACCTGTGTCGTTTGAGGTTACTCGGCCGTTTTGTTTTGAAGACACAGTCCGGACAACCGTAGGGCAGCTCCCCGTTGTGGACGACTCTATGCATCTTCAGACTTGCGCCGCATTTGAACCTGGAATTGCACACGTCACACGCAAAGGGCTTCAAATCGGTGTGAACCAAACTATGAACGCGTAATTCGCATGGCCGTTTACATACGTAGTCGCAAATTTCACATTTCAACGGTTTCAGATTCTGGTGAATCAATTTATGTCGACGGAGATTGCTAGAACTTCGAAACTTCAAACTGCAAACCGGACATGTGAACATGAGTATATTGGAATGAATCAAACGGTGTTTTTTGAGGTTAACCGAAGTCTTTCCGGTATATTCGCAATCGTTACATTTAAACGGACGGCTTTCGTTGTGTATAATTTTATGTGTATTCAAATCGCCCGTGCGTCTGCATGTAAAAGAGCATAAGTCACACGCAATCGGTTTTAAATTTTTATGTATTAATTCGTGTGTTTTTAAGACTGCTTTTCGTCTAAATCTACTATTGCATATGCCGCAATTAAACGGTTTTTCTCCTTTATGGATTAATATATGCGATTTTAAATTTACGAGTTGCCGGCATTTAAAATCGCAAAATTTACACGAGTACGGTTTTTCATTCGAATGGATCATTAAGTGTCGTTTTAAAGAATTGCTTTTTTTGCTACGAAAATCGCAAAAATTGCAAACGAATCGTTTACCGTCCGATGGATTCGAATCGTGAATTGATCGATGGTCGTTTAGTGAGTCTTCGCAATCAAAAGAGAAATTATTTACATGGTTATTTTTGACGCCTTCTTTTTTTAAATTGTGTTCTTCGATTGTTTTATTGAACGATTCGTTTCTTTCACATTCACGATTATCATTTTTATCATTTTCTTGTTTTATTTTGCAGTTCTCGATTGGTAAAGACTTTTGATATGAATCGGTCAAGTCAGGATTCTGCAAAATAAAACATACATTAGAAAACGCCATACCTATAATTAAATCAGAAACCAATTAAATCCAACGCCTCTATTAAACGAACAGCTTAACTTCCAAAATTCTCCCTTGCTACATTCTTTACTTGAGATTATAATCTCGAATGTTTGATTCCTACAAAACATCACCTGATAAATAGTTCCACAGTACAAACTGATTTAAAACAGCAATGTATTTAAGTTCTACAAAATTTATAAGTTATTATTTACAGTTTGAATTGTTACAACTTGGAAGATTCCCTATGTTGTGTCACTAAAGACCCGGGTTTCGCCTTTCGGCATCTTTCGGCATTCTATCACACGGATGCAACAGAACTAAACAAACTAGAGAACAGTTCTGTTTATATGAGATGATTTCAAATTTCAGATGATTAAAAAAAAATGTGTTTTTACAAATGAAATTGTAAGATTATTGTTTTTTAAAATTGATTGAATAAACCTGACTTATCCAGCATTTAGTCGAGTTGAAGTAAAGGACCGTTTTAATAATAAAACTGTCCAAAAATTTCGGTTGAAGTTATACGTTGACCATGAATCAAGTCAATATAAAGAATTAACAACAATTGCTTTATAAATTTTGTCGATTTTACCTACAACTGTATATCGTGAAAGATTATTCAGTGTAATGTAGTATATGAAAAATATATCACATTCGGTGCGGCCACGAGACATTTCCATAGGACGGCTGATGTTTATAATGCGGCCACAGCGAAATTTCACGTGAGAACCACTGGTGTAGATACATACACTAACCTCTTTCTTAACATTATCTTCACAAGTGTTCATGATGTTCGTTTTACTTCTTATGAAATCATCGTCGTGGAGCCATCTTGTTTTTGGTTCAGTTTTTATTTGCACGAACTGTTTGCCATTCTGAAATAACAATTATTTGAAATTCAAAAGAAATTCATGCTAATACAGTTGACGTCAAGGTGCCATGTATTTAACAAATACTATGTGAAATTTGAATTCTTACTACTTTGTACGATTCCACATGTTTTGCCATAAGTAATGTATGTTGTATTTTTATTGTTAAAATATAATACGTTTCCACCAAGAAGTGACTGTAACACTTTTAAAAGTTTTTATATCTGAAAAACTTGAAATTCCACCTGCTTAGTCGATGGTAAATGAGCACACTTCATATGTTCAGAGTAAACCTGATTCTACGTTTGTCAAGGAAACTTGAAAAAAAAAAACTATAAATGCTCAATTATTTTTGTTTGAGTAGTTCAGTAAATTAAGTAAATTTTATTGATTGAATCTGCATTTACTTTGTAGAACTCCATTATAACACGGTGAAAAAATAGCAATTTACTTTAGTCCTACAATTTTTTTTATAAGATATAGTTGATAGCTATTTCGGCTCAGGCATCGTCAGAACTATGTTTAATCGTACATTTGCTTATCCATATATAGCTGTGAAGAACTAAACTAAGCAGGCGATGATTTATTACAGAAATGCATTAACCCCTCACAATGGTCTGAGTAGCGGCGACAGATTTATATTTGTCTGTTCGTTTAAAATTTCGTGTGGCAATCGATATGTGTTAGTTTCCAGCTGTTCCAAAGCCGTCATCTTGCGACCTTTGTTACAAAGATGTAAACACGTAGGCGCTGAGTTTAAATTTGAAATATGCGATTCTTTTAAGTAATTTGCAAATTGTGAATCTGTTTTTTTATTATTGAATGTTAACATAATTATATTAGGCCATTTAATTATGCTAGCCATAAACAAAACCGGCCATAATCTAAAACTGTTCCAAAATTGAAAACATAACCTTACTTCGCGATGTTCATCTGTCAAATCACTTTCTTTTTCTACTTTTATAAGCGGTATTTCTATGGTAACTTCCGATTCAAAATTGTTTCTATCGGTTCCAAGCGACAAATCATCTTCGGGTTCTATTTTAATGTCCAAATTCATTATGATAAAATTCTAATTATTATGTTTTTATTGACAGAATCTTACAGCCATTGGAATAAGAAAATCAACATTGGTAATACCATTATAAAAAATCTAGTCCAAGTAATACATAAGAAAAATAATATATTATTTTTCATCTCTTTAGGGATACTTAGTAGAAATTTTTTGTCAGCATCGCGTTATTTGCTTATATAAAAATTAAAATAGAATATGAAAAAAAAATTGCATCGCTTAAAAGACGCCAGTATTTCCTTAAAGTTTGTTGTGAATTTTTGGCATTTTACAATTCCATATGTTGTGTCGCTTACAAATTAGGTTTCGTCCTACGGAATCTTTCGGTATGGTATCACACATATGCAATAAAACTGACACGCAATAGACAGTTTGCATTAGTTGTATATAAGAGGAAATAAATTTATTGATTTAATTAGCGTTCACTTGGTAGAACTTCATTATAACACGGTGAAAAAAAAAGCAATATATTTTTGTTCTACAAAAATTTTATATGCCATAGTTGATAGGTTTTTATTTTTCATTCTTGGTGGCGCTCGACCATGATACTTCATTGGGCAAATGAACATTATCGGCGTTTGCCTCATCGCAACTAACGAGTCTCATAACTCTTCTTCTTCTTCTAGGTAACAATTCTTTCTCAGAATCTGTCTGAGCAGACAGTAAAAGTACTAGCTCAGAAAATGCAGTATCACCACAGTCTTCCAATACATCGAATTCATTTTCAACATGAGACATGTATCCATCTTCACTACTTTCAAACTCATTATTGGTTGTGGCAATTCTTTTTGTAATTCGTGGCATCTTTATCATTATAGAATAAATAATGTAAAGCAAATAAACAAAATGATATAGTTCAATCGAAAATATTACGAGACCAGCTAAACGCGTCATTCTGACATCACACAATATTGCTTTTACGTAGGTTTTTTTTTATCACATCTGACTTACATAATGCAAAACATAGCATCGAATAATATTTTTTTTCTAATATATCAGTGTTACTACTAGTATATGTTTTCGGAAACACAGATGTGGTACAACTGCAGACTGGGTATTCTTTATGGGTCTAGGATAATGAAAACAGCTGCATACGTAAAGATTGTTTGTTTACGGTGGCATTCGCACTTAGACATTGCCGCTTTGATTGTTTTATTGCCATTATAATATTTATGTTTTCTAATGTTGTAATCGGACAAAATAAGCCCTGTGCAATATCAATAAATGGTTCTTGAGAGGAAAAAAAGGTTGTAAATAATCGTAATTTCATTTTTAAAATGTGCCGTCAAATGTCGAATCAGACTCGACATAAGAGTTGTAGTGGCTAATATTCACAATTTTCTTAAGGGAGTTAAGCTTAGAATTAGCAAAGCCCAATATTATAAAAAGGAAACGACAATACCATAAGCAACTATAAAATGCCTTCAAAATGGTGTTGTCGTATTGTGGCGAGGTGCTAACTGACACGGCAGAAAGTAACATCTCAGTTGTACTCCGTGAGGTTTAGAAAAGAAAATTCTGTGGTTTATGTTCTAAAGATTCCATAAAAAGAACAAAATTGTCACATACACTATCTACAACGGACCGGTGTATTTGATAAACAGAGTTAAACAAAATATTTCTTGTCCTGAACGCAGTAGACATTTTACTTTAGAGTAACCACATATATATATATATATATAAGAAAAATACGTTTTATTCTTTTTATTTGTATTATTTTTAAAGATCCTAATTTGCAAGATTTATTATTGGTTAGTAAGTAGTATGTTACAAGATAATTAATAATTGTACTAACTACTTTTGGTTGCTTTCTTTTAATAAAATTCAATTTAAAATCCCTGCGCACAAGCGTTGCATTGCGTTGTATTGGACAATTACAATAGTTAGTCATCGTTGACTATGCACAGGGAGGACGGCCGGCAATTGTCTTCCCAAATACTTATGATTATTTCATTATTTTACAGATTTTCATGAATTTTGTATTATTGGGAATAATATACATTATAAAATTATTTTGTTCAAATACAGTTAGCAAAAGAACCTAACTAAGCATTATTTCAACTTAAAGCATATTTTTTTCAGTTGGTCACTGAGTCTCCATCACCGTGACGGCCGAATTTTTTTAGCACAGTAGGGGATGTGTTTAGCAAAGGGGACATTAGATAAATAAATTTAAATTTCTGAAACGACATATGTTTTTCGTTTGCAATTGACTTACTTTGCAACGTTATCGTGTGTTGAATACGTGGTATTAAATGCCGGGAGATGCCCGAAACCGAAACCCGTGTCATACGTGAATAAACAGGTGGAATCATAGTTTGCACAAAGCAAATTTACCGTTGACTAATTTAAATACCGACATTTGGGGAACAATGTTGAGGGCAAAACATGAAAACATAAACGATTAGAGTAAGAGACAAGTAAATGATGAGATATTCATCAAAAGCAGGTGTTGAATTCATTGACGTCTAGGCGATGGTGTACAGAAAAAACCATTACAATTTTGAAGTAATTCAGACGAGAGCAGACATACAAAATTAATTTATTTTAACGATACAAAAATTTTTGAAAAAAGGTTTATTGCTGTTAGACCGAAGAAAATATTTTTAAAATGTTAACAAAAGCCTTTGAAGTCGATCGTAGTTTATGGACATCATTTGGTTATGTGAAATATTTGAAACAAGTCAAAAGTATTTTTGTACCCAAAGGATTTTCATGCATTGGTAAACTGTGGACATTCCCCATGATCATCTGTTAAAATGAAAGGTTTCTCTCCGGTGTGAGTCATTTTGTGCTTATTTAAGCTTCTTTTACTAGCATAACTGTAATCACATTGATAACATTTGAACGGTTTCTCTCCTGTGTGAGTCATCGTGTGTATATTCAAGTTATATTTATTAGCACAACTGTAATCACATTGACTGCATTTGAACGGCTTCTCTCCTGTGTGTTTCTTTTTGTGCACAGTCAATGTTCTTGAAGTTCGAAAACAATGGTCACATTGATTGCATTTGAACGGCTTCTCTCCGGTGTGAATCATCATGTGTATATTCAAGCGTCTTTTAAAAGCAGAACTGTAACCGCATTGACTGCATTTGAACGGTTTTTCTTCGGAGTGAATCTTCACGTGCGCATTGAAGCTGTTTTTAAAAGCACAACTGTAATCACATTGACTGCATTTGAACGGCTTCTCTCCTGTGTGTTTCTTCATGTGTTGATTCAATGTATATTTTACAGCACAACTGTAATCACATTGACTGCATTTGAACGGCTTTTCACCGGAGTGAATCATCAGGTGCGATTTCAAGACACTTTTAAGACTAAAACAACGATCACATTGATTACATTTGAACGGTTTTTCTACGGTGTGAGTAATCATGTGTACATTCAACATATATTTGACAGCACAACGGTAATCACATTGACTGCACTTGAACGGCTTCTCTCCGGAGTGTCTATTCAAGTGTTTTATCAACAAATTTTTGAAAACACAACTGTAATCACATTGATTGCATTTGAACGGCTTTTCTTCGGAGTGTTTCTTCATGTGTATATTCAAGCAATATTTATAAGCACCACTGTAATCACATTGATTGCATTTGAACGGCTTATCTCCGGTGTGAATCTTTTTGTGCACAGCCAAGCCGCTTGAAGTTCGAGAACAATAGTCACAATGACTGCACTTGAACGGCCTTTCTTCGGAGTGAGTCATCATGTGTATGCTTAATTTCTCTTTAGAAGGACCACTGTAATCACATTGACTGCATTTGAACGGCTTGTCTCCTGTGTGTTTCTTCATGTGCATATTCAATTTATAGTTAAAAATACAACTGTAATCACATTGACTGCATTTGAACGGTTTCTCTCCGGAGTGTTTCTTCATGTGTCTATTCAAGGTATTCTTAAAAGCAGAACTGTAATCACATTGACCGCATTTGAACGGCTTCTCTCCGGTGTGAGTTCTATTGTGTGCCATCAATTTAGTTTTGTTTATAGTTCTATAATCACATAGGTCACATCTCAGAGTTTTTTTTCCTTCATGCTCCGCCATTATGTGGTATGTCAATTGTCGTGCCCAGGTTGATTTATAGTCACAAAGCTTACACGCGTGTGGTTTGTTTGCCGAATTTAATATAGAGCTTGGATTATTTATCGATGCGGTTTTACCATTCATTTCGTGGTTTGTTCGACCGATATTATCGGCTTTATGCTTCGAAAGGGATTCAATAGTCGAGTGTGTACTGAAACAGACGTCACAAACGAAATTCCTCTCACTGAAGACTGTTCTTTGTAAGATTATTACAGGAATCTCTTTCAAATAACATGTTTGCTTTTTGATATCCTTGAGTGTGATGTTGATTTTATCAGAAGAATCGTTTTCAGTCGACGGCTGCAATTCTCGACGGTTTTCTGTCGAGTCTTCGTGTTTGACGTCAGTAATCTTAAAAGTAAAAAAAGATCGTTTAGTGTTTTCGATTTACATCAAATAATTATTTACAAAAGTTATTACATTTTAGTTGTCTTAAAATGTATCCATTTATTACATGAATATTAAATTTAATCACATTTTTTTAAATCTTACCTCATCCGATACGCATCCGCCGTACGAATCGTCACAAATGACATCCGGCTCTGTCTTTATGGGATACCCGTCTACGAGAACATTTGGTAGGGTATTTTCTGCGTCCCATTGGATATTATATTCTGATTGAACTTCCTGACAGTCGGAAGTCATTTCCTATAGGAAAAATTAGTCAATTAATATATAAGCATGTCTTTTTAAAATATTGTGCAGTGGTGTTTAGTTATACAATTGTATATAATTTGTAAGCGTATGCTTCGCTATTACAGTAATATGAACATGTATCACCTCGCGAATATCGCTTTCTTGGATCACTTCTTTCTTCACGGTCGAGTCATGCATGTAAGGATTTGATTGCATTTCATTTTGAAAATGAACCTCTACGTCATAGGTTGTATTCTCTGATTTAATCCATGAACTCGGTTCATCTTTCGGTTCAATTTTGATTTCCATTTTAAGGTTATTTCTGTTTTCGTTACGCGATTCACAAATAACACCCTTAATACTGCTTCCACCGAAGCGTCACCATAGACAATGTTAACATGTATCACAGTTTAATCGATCAATTCCTTAGTGCTGTCGCTAGCCAATAATTTTTCTCCTTACAATTCATATCAAAGAAGAAAAAAACATTTTCTTGTGATTTTGTGTTCCAACATACATAATTTTATTTATTAAAATAATACAGTTTGGTTTTTTCCAAGTTTTGTATTTTAAACTTTTTAATAATGAAAAATGACCGCTAATCTAGATTTGTAAATTTACTTTTTCATTCATTGAATTGGCATTCACTTGGTAGAACTCCATTATAACACGGTGAAAAAATAGTAACTATAAAATAATTTTGTACAACTAAAATACATTGCTATTTTTTCACCGTGTTTACTTTTTCACTTCCTCAGATGTATTTCAACACGTCAACTATCGCTGATAAAATCAATCTCACACGGATAATTCCGTTTTACTTCCGTTTTAATTCCGTTTCTTCACAAATTTTTGATATTATAATTAATATCAAAAATTTGTGAAGAATTCTAGTCCCTTACCTTTTTAATAAATTAAGTTAAGTAATTATCGGCTGACGGGCTGAATCCGGCAAATCAACTTTTATTCTGCGTACATTAAGCAAAGGGAAAAGTAAATTTGATTTGTTACAAGCCTCGTACGATTCCACATGTTTTTACACTTACGACCGGGGTTTCGCCTTTCGGCATCTTCATAATTTCTATCGCACGGATGTAACAGAACTGACGAAGAGGTAAAACTATGGTAGTTTGTGATAAAACATGTGGAATCCTAAAAAGTTGTAACAAATTAAATAATTATGTTGATAAATGTCGATTTCTCAAACAAAAAATGTTTTTTAGACTTAGCGTTTGAACAATTTAAATGTGAACATTCTAAACATTTCTTTCTTGAGTCCTAAGTTAAGTTACATAAATCCGATTTGAAGAAACATTCTGTATCTTGTTAACGTTACTAAGAGTATATTCTGTATTATTTGATTCTATGCCTTTCGGCATTATCAGGCATTCTATCAGACGGATGCATAATAACTAAAAATTATATTCATTCCTTACCTTAATAATGAATAGCTTTACCATACAGTCAGTCTGATGATGGTTATCAAAACACGAAACACGCGAGCATGTAATAACAAACCGAATGGACTACAAATATGTTTAATTTTGATTTTTAATTAATTCGTCTACTGCCTAATCAAGATGTTGCAACACTATTGAAGTGTTTTCGCTAACCAAATTTGTAGAGATCTCTACGTTATATTTTAACACCTGCCGCCCGATGATGGATCTTTAGGGTCTAAAACGTATATTTTTTTCTCTAAATCTACTGAGCTCTGGGCCTTCATATTATATATTCCTCGACTAAGCCTTTATCGTTTAAATGAAAATATTTTAGTATAAATCCATTTATGGATTCCCGTTTAAAATCAACTTTTGCAGTGAAATCGGGAAGGACATTGTATGTATGCATACTTCATCGTGTCGGTGTGAGCGGATGTAACAGTTCTTGTTAGCCGAATGTCCCTCCCACCCATTCGCAAGTTCTGCTGAGCAGGGATAGTCAAATTTGCATTTTGGATATTTTTATTCAATTTTATTTAGTATTTCGTTCAGCATCATAAAATTTCTTTATATTTACTATATTTAAAAAAAAAACCATTACAATTTTCAAGTAATTCAGGCGAGAGCAGACATACATAAGTAATTTATTTAAACGATACAAAAATTTTAGAAAAAAGGTTTATTGCTGTTAGACCGAAGAAAATATTTTTAAAATGTTAACAAAAGCCTTTGAAGTCGATCGTTGTTTATGGACATCATTTGGTCATGTGAAATATTTGAACAAAGTCAAAAGTATTTTCATGCATTGGTAAACTGTGGACATTCCCCATGATCATCTGAAATCATGAAAGGTTTTTCTCCGATGTGAGTCATTTTGTGCTTATTATAGCTTTTTCTACAAGCATAACTGTAATCACACTGACTGCATTTGAACGGTTTCTCTCCTGTGTGAGTCATCGTGTGTAAATTCAAGTTATATTTATTAGCACAACTGTAATCACATTGACTGCATTTGAACGGTTTCTCTCCTGTATGAGTCATCGTGTGTATATTCAAGTTATATTTATTAGCACAACTGTAATCACAATGACTGCATTTGAACGGCTTCTCTCCTGTGTGTTTCCTTATGTGGCATTTCAATGTATATTTAAAAACACACCTGTAATCACATTCACTGCATTTGAACGGTTTCTCTCCTGTGTGAGTCATCGCGTGTATATTCAAGTTATATTTATTAGCACAACTGTAATCACATTCACTGCATTTGAACGGTTTCTCTCCTGTGTGTCTCTTCAGGTGTATTATCAACGATTGTTTGAGAGCACAACGGAAATCACATTGACTGCATTTGAACGGCTTCTCTCCGGAGTGTTTCTTCATGTGTATATTCAATGAATATTGACGAACACCACGGTAGTCACATTGATTGCATTTGAACGGCTTATCTCCGGTGTGTTTCTTTTTGTGAAAAATCAAGCCGCTTAAAGTTCGAGAACAATAGTCACAATGACTGCATTTGAACGGCCTTTCTTCGGAGTGAGTCGTCATGTGTATAATCAATACATCTTTAGAAGTGCCACTGTAATCACATTGACTGCATTTGAACGGCTTGTCTCCTGTGTGTTTCTTCATGTGAATATTCAATTTGTAATTATAAGCACAACTGTAATCACATTGGCTGCATTTGAACGGCTTCTCTTCGGAGTGTTTCTTCATGTGTTTCTTCAGGTATCTCTTAAAAGCACAAATGAAATCACATTGACCGCATTTGAACGTCTTCTCTCTGGTGTGAGTTCTTTTGTGTC
Organism: Himalopsyche japonica; assembly: GCA_028555115.1. Taxonomy (NCBI): domain Eukaryota; kingdom Metazoa; phylum Arthropoda; class Insecta; order Trichoptera; family Rhyacophilidae; genus Himalopsyche; species Himalopsyche japonica. The sequence goes on along the minus strand of JAHFWJ010000417.1, from coordinate 44,877 downwards.
TCAAATATTGACTTACATGTATAGCTCTATAACCACATATGTCACATCTCAGAATTGTTTTGCCCTCGTGCTCCGCCATTATGTGGTATTCCAATTGTCGTCCCCAGGTTGATTTATAGTCACAAAGCTTACACATATGTGGTTTGTGTACCGAATTTAATATAGAGCTTGGATTACTTGTCGATGTGGTTTTACCAATCGCTCTGTGGTTTGTTCGACCGACATTATCGGCCTTATGCTTCGAAAGGGATTCAATAGTCGAGTGTATACTGAAACAGACGTCACAAACGAAATTCCTCTCACTGAAGACTGTTCTTTGTAAGATTATTACAGGAATCTCTTTCAAATAACATGTTTGCTTTTTGATATCCTTGAGTGTGATGTTGATTTTATCAGAAGAATCGTTTTCAGTCGACGGCTGCAATTCTCGACGGTTTTCTGTCGAGTCTTCGTGTTTGACGTCAGTAATCTTAAAAGTAAAAAAAGATCGTTTAGTGTTTTCGATTTACATCAAATAATTATTTACAAAAGTTATTACATTTTAGTTGTTAAAATTTATCCAATTAAAACATGAAAAGCGTATATTAAATTAAATCACATTTTTTTAAATCTTACCTCATCCGATACGTATCCGCCGTACGAATTGTCACAAATGACATCCGGCTCTGTCTTTATGGAATACCCATCAACGGGAACATTTTGCAGGATATTTTCCGTGTCCCAATGGATATTTCCTTCCGATTTAATTTTCTGACAGTCGGAAGTCGTTTTCTAAGGGAAAAAATAATCAATTAATATATTATCTTCAATTTGAGAACTAAACAAAATAAGCATGTCTTTTTAAAACATTGTGCAGTGGTGTTTAGTTATACAATAGTATATAATTTGTAAGCGTATGCTTCGCTATTACAGTAATATGAACATGTATCACCTCGCGAAAAACGCTTTCTTGGATCACTTCTTTCTTCATGGTCGAGTCATGCATGTAAGGATTTGATTGCATTTCATTTTGAAAATGAACCTCTACGTCATAGGTTGTATTCTCTGATTTAATCCATGAACTCGGTTCAGTTTTAATTTCCATTTTGAGGATGATTCTGTTTTCAGTAACGCGATCGACAAACGACACCTTCAATACTGCTTCCACCGAACCGTTACTATAGACAATGCATCTCAGTTTAATCGATCGATTCCTTAGTGCTGTCGTTAGCTAATAATATTTTTCCTTACAATTTATATTAAAGAAAACAAAAAATTCCGTATGATTTTGGTATTCCAACAAAGATCATTTTATTTATTAAAATAATACTTTTTTGTTTTTTTCAAGTTTTGTATTTAAAAATTTTTTTTATAATGAAAAGTGAATGCAAACCTAGACTTGTAAATTTACGTTTCCACTTCTCCAGTTTAATAGAGTGTTTTTTAAGGTGTATGGAACTATAAGTTGGCAACACTTTTTTAACTGGCGGCCATTTTTTCAGCTGTCAGGTGATACATGGTTAGTTTGGTTTGGCATTTCAACATAAATAGGCTGATTCCTGAACAACGCTTCCAAATTGCCCAAAACAAGATTGCCGTTGATCCCGATTTTCATAAGCGAATTGTTTAATGATGAAGCTCACTTTTAGTTGAATAGATACGTCAATAAACAAAACTGCCGTATTTGGAGTAATGATTATTCTCAATTGTATGTTGAGACACCGTTACATCCAGAAAAACTGACTGTTCAGTGTGCTTTATGGGCTGGTGGAATCATTGAACGTTGTAGTTAATTTAACCGCTATAGAGCCACGATTACTGACTTTTTCGTTCATCAATTGAACAACCATGACGTGCAGGAGCTGTGGTTTCAACAAGACGGCGCAACATGTCAGACAGCTCGTGCCACAATTTATTTATTGAAGAAAACGTTCGGTAACCGCATAGTTTGACGTTTCGAACTCGTGAATTGGCCTCCAAGATCGTGTGATTTAACGCCGCTAGACTATTTTCTGCGGGGATATATGAAGTCGCGAACATTCGCCGCGTTATTGCCGATATACAGCAACAAATGTTGGAAAAAGTCATCGAAAATTGAACCTCCAGATTAGACTACGTCCGAGCTAGCCGTGGCAAGTTAAATGCATTGGAACAATTAAAAATTAATCAATATTAATAATCCAATGACATTCTCACTGAACAGACAAATATTAATCCATCACCTCTTCTCATACCGTTACAGAAGGTTTTTACATTTTTTTTATAACTTCTTATATATATTAAATATTAGTTTACAATCATTGCAAATGATAAGCTTATAACTTAATATGTCTTTTATGAAAGCATTTTACAATAAATAATAATCGACTATTATAATAATCAGTTGGGTATTTTAAACTTAAAAATACCAACGTATTTCGAATTGGTGGGTAACGGTGGGATTAATATAGGGTATGAGATTGTCAGCCTATTAAAATAAATTTCACATAATGGATATTAGAAGGAAACTTTTGGAAGATAAAGCAATTGTCTAGATTTTTTTTAATAGGTGACTACGATTTTTGTTAATTTATATCTCATTTACTTAAAATATTTTTTAAGATTTATAAGTTTTGTGGTGATCTGTCTTTAGCGCGAAAAATAATTAGCTCTCTCGTTAAAATTCATCACATCAAAGGCATTCTATCACAAGGATGCAACAGAACTGACTAGGTGATAGAATGCCTGAAGATGCCGAAAGGCGAAACCCGGATCGTTAGTGACAAAACATGTGGAATCGTACAAAATTATCACAATTCAATTTTGATATTGAAAATCCATCAAGCGCACTCAGTCGATATCATAAATTATATATATATATATATAATTATCAAGTTGTATTGGGTCCGCCAAATAACTTTTTTTTTTTGAAAATGCTATAAAAAAAAACTACTAATATTTTCTCAAATTTCTTTTTTTATTTGAAAGTACAATCCTTCCGGTTAATAATGGAAAATAATTTCATTCAAATGGCTGCCTTGGCTGGCCATGCAGTAGCCTACACGATCGGTCCAATTTTTAAGCACATTATCAATTGTGTGCAGCTGTATTTCACCAATGGCTTCACGAATATTGTCCTTTAAAGCGTCAATTGTCTCTGGCTTGTCGGCATAACACTTATCTTTGAAGGCACCCCACAAATAATAGTCCAACGGTGTCAAATCGCAGCTCCGAGGTGGCCAAACGACATCAGCTCTGCGGCTGATAATGCGATTTTCAAAAACAGGGCGCAAAACATCGAGTGTAGCTTCGGCTGTGTGGCACGTAGCGCCGTCCTGTTGAAACCAAATGTTGCCAACATCCTCCTCTTCAATTTTTGTGAACAAAAATTCGTTCAGCATGGTCCGATAACGATCGCCATTGACTGTAACGGCCACTCCTTGCTCATTTTCGAAGAAAATGGCCCAATTATGCCTCTGGACCAAAATCCGCACCAAACAGTGACTCGTTTTGGGTGTACTGGCTTTTCAATGTATGCGTGCGGGTTTTCTGTGCCCCAAATGCGACAATTTTGCTTGTTTACATACCCGCCAAGATCAAAATGAGCTTCATCCGAAAAGATGATTTTTTTGGTAAAATCGGCATCTTCTGTAAGTCGATCGCAGGCCCACTCAGCGAAGCGAAAACGCATTAAATGGTCAGTTGGCTTCACTTCCTGAACCAATTGGACTTTGTATGGCGTCATACCAAGGTCTTTATGCAAAATTCGTCTCAATGATGTCTCCGAAATGTTCAATTGTTGAGAACGACGGTGAATTGATGTTGATGGCGCTTCACGCACACTTTCTGCCACAGCATCAATATTCTCGGGTGTACGCACTGTTTTTGGCTTTTCAGGCTTTGGTTTATCGATGAGGATGCCAGTTTCTTTCACTTTTTTCACAAGATAACGAACATACGGAGCTGACGGTGCTTCTCTTCTTCCAAAATCCGTACGCAATTTTCGCACATTCTGCAACATTACCATGATTTTCAAAGTAATGTCGCAATATTTCCCAGCGTTGTTCAAGCGTATACACAACCATATTCGTTTAGCGGAAGGATAAAACTAATTATCTGTCAAATCAGACATGAGCTAAGTGTTACCATTCACGAAATAAGCACTAGTTGAAAAAAAAACTTTAGATGGCGGACCCTATATATAATGATTTTTAATTTTGGATAATTTTATTGAGAATCTAAAAACAATACAGTGGAATTAAATATTTAATGATCCATTTCACAAACAATTTTTTATTCAGATTGTCGATTTCCTAAACTAACCGTACGCAAAGGACATTTGTTATTCGAATATAATTTTATTTCGTTGTTTTTTTCTTAGCTCTTAGATGTGTAAGCTTGTGCCTTTTTAAGCCATTTGAACGTATACTTTTGAAGTTACATTCGTCGCATTCGAACGGTCTCTCTCCCGTGTGAGACATTTTGTGTTCCTTGAGACTTCCAGCGTAAGCTGATTTAAAATCACACATTTGACACTGGAAAGGTTTTACATTGGAATGGGACAGTTCATGCTTGCGCAAATTCCGCATCCGGGAGCATTTAAAATCACATTGATCACATTTAAAAGGTTTTTCTCCGGTGTGTGTTTTTTTGTGATTTTTCAAGTTGACAGAATAAACGGTTTTAAAATCACAAATGTCACAGTTGTACGGTTTTTCATTCGTGTGTGATATTTTATGTCTTTTTAATTCGCGCGAACGAGCGCATTTAAAATCGCACTCGTCGCAATTAAACGGTTTTTCGCCGGTGTGTGTCATAATGTGTGATTTTAAATACACAGAAAGCGTACATTTGTATTCACACATATGACATTTGAAAGGTTTATCCCCTGTGTGGACGTACTGATGAGATTTCAAACTACTCCAATGCGCGCATCTAAAGTCACAGGTGTTACATTTGTACGGTTTCTCTCCGGTGTGTATTAATTTGTGCCTGTTGAAACTGCCTGATTGTACACATGTGTAATCACAGAAATCACACTTGAACGGACGTTCGCCTGTGTGGGTCATTTTGTGCTTTTTAAGGTATAAGGAATGCACAGTTTCAAAACTGCATTCATCGCATTTAAACGGTTTCCTTTCTCCGTGGTTTAATTTGTGTATTTTCAAACTACTCACACGCGCACATTTGTAGTCACAAATATCACACAAAAAAGGTTTTTCGTCCGTATGTACAATTTTGTGCTTTTTGAGAGTATCAGCTCGCTTGCTTTTGAATTCGCATTTGTCGCACTCAAAAGGCAAAATGTCCAAGTGCGACAATTTGTGCCTTTTTAAAATGTGTGATTCGGTAAAGGTTTTGAGGCACACTTCGCACGAAAATGACTTTTTACGTGATGTAAGACGGTCGGGTATAACGAAAGGCGTTGATTCTTGCCAGAAAGCTTTTTCTGATGATGACTCAGCGGTTATGGCTGATGGATTAGTGGCGTAATTAGTGGCTGCATACTGGAAAAATAAAAAAAATATGTTAACCCTACGACTTCTTTCTAAGATCTCAATTGTGTGAATTATTATTGAATATAAAATTTCATATTTCCTGACTCGAATGTGTTATTTAAAATTTGAAATAAATTAAAATTATGTTTATTCAAAAAAAATATGAACATTCAATCCGATAGTATCAAGAATTGCAAAATCTCATTCTGGCATCGTATAAGTCGAAAGAAAAATATGGCCAGGTTCATCGAATTTTAATGAAAACGAAGCCATGTATAGTACATAAACGCCTTCATGTAGTCTCAGAAAAAGATTAATTCTTTTTGAGAGTATATTCAAATTTTCTTGGGACCAAACAAAAGACACACTTTTAAGCCTAATTAGTTAAAAGGCATTGTACATAAATAAATAATAACTTAATAAAAAAAGGACTTATGAAAAAACTAAAACAAAAAAAAGTCTATATCAAACTTGAGTGGGCAGTCGTCTCCATTGTGAGAACGAACATTCTCCAGGAGTAAAATTTCCTTTTTTTGATATTACGGTTTCTTCAGACGTTTCTTCGTTGCAATTTGGCCATGGAAAATCAACTTCTACGACCATTCTTTCCACGTCTTTCTGGAATGATAAAAAATATCAATCAGATTCAAGGGGTTATTTAACCAATTACCTGCTACGCTACCTTTGTAGTGTGTAATATTTAAGACCAGAGATGTGGAGTAAAAAAAAAACACACGTAATTAAGTGTTACAAATTACTTCATTATCCACTTTTGTGTCATTATTTTCTGTTTCTTTTAGCTTCGGTTGTAAATTGGATTGATCGCTTATCGAATCGTTCTCGTGAAAGATGTTGTTTGTAATCGCCTTGTCACAATCATTTGTGTCTGCTTCCACCGCAACAAACGACGTTGCATGGCCAAGTTCCATTTTGAAATAAGGCTAATTTTAATAAACGATTTCGGTTTGACGTTATTAAATGACTTATAAACAATAAACAGCTAAGTTAGTTACAGTAAACCATAGACAAATATAAGTTTCCGATTATTATAGAGATCTGTCAAATATTTATTTTTATAGGTATACTTGTTCCAATTATTTATTTCTGTATTTGATAATTATCAAAAAGCAGAAGGATACTTTAGCTTTTGTTTATATATGAGTGTCACCCAAATTAATATAATGGATTTTCATACGTTTCTGGTATTTTTTCACGCGATATTTTAATTCTTGGAACCAAATTATCAAATCATATGAAAGTTATGATTTTTTTATGCGATATTTTTTACGCGCCGTTTTCTGGAACCAATGTATCGCGTAAAAAAAGGACTGGGTGTATACTCTTTTTAGTGTAAAATTTTACAAAAATGTAACCTCAAATTCTTTTTATACGTTGCCATCTTCTATAGGAACGTCATACCAAATTTCACTTATCGACTGTCTTTTGGGGCGATATTCTTTGTCGAACGGTTCATTCTTTATGTCCATGTTTTGCTATTCTTATGAATAATAACTAACAGATTATTCAAGAATTAAAATTGTATTCTGACGTGTTCCACTAAGGCTTTTTTTTTCCATAGACAATTCATTGCAATTATATTATTGCTTATTATTATTAAAATATTTTGTACGAAGCAGGATTAAAAAAACATTTTTTTTTGCAAATTTTATAACGTTTAAATAAAATAGCCATCGACAATACAAGTTTTTTTTTAACTTACCACAATGAAATGTTGAAACAATGTCAGCATTTGGGCTTAAAATGAAAATATTCAATAACTTAACAACCAAAGTGTATGTAACATTTAAAATGGTAAAATTGTTTTCTCAGGTTCAAATTTGCGAAGACCTTTTTTAAAAAACTAATTTACGATAATCGTTGGACATTTGCTGCTAATAGTCTATTCACAAAAAGCATGTTACATTAAAACCATTGTGATTTTTAATTAAGTTGAATCTAATTAAAAATTATCAAAGCGTCAATTAAAAAAAAAACATGAAATTTCACAACAATGTTCAGAATTTTCATTTAAATTTAATTTCGAATATTTTTTATACTTAATTGTTGACTTAAAATATGAAAATCATAAAAATTGTAACCGCAGTGAATGGTTTGCTGTCACTCTTCGAAAAATTTGGTTTATTTTTATTCACTTCCAAGTTGTTAAATTAAATTTTTTGTTATTGAAAAAAATTTACAAGCGCAATAAAATGTATTATATTGTTACTGCCATCTGTTTTCAAAGAGGAAAAGCTTTATGCTAATTTAATTTTAGTTGCACGTAAATCCGCTAGATGTCTACACGTAATATTTTATGTAACTACGAAATTATTATAATTTATGATATCGACTGAAGGTGCTTGATGGAACTTCAATATTAAATTTGAATTGTTGCAGGTTTGTACGATTCCATTTGTCTTATCACAAACGACCCGGGTTTCGCCCTTCGGCATCCTCAGGCACTCCATCGCACGGATGCAACAGAACTGACTAAAGTTCTGAAAAGAAATAAAGACTCAGTTCTGTTGCATCCGTGTGACGGAGTGCCTGAGGATGCCGAAGGACGAAACCCGGGTCGTTTGTGATAAGACATATGGAATCTTACAAAGCTGCAACAATTCAAACGAAATTATTATTTAATAAAAAAAAAAAAACTTTAAATGAGGGATGGATTCATTTTTATTTTTTTATTGAAATAGTTTTACAAACGCAAAAAAATCCCACGAATTTATTTTTGAATTTTTATCCCGCCATTTTTTCAAAATTGTTTTTCATGTTTCGAAATGTTTTGCCGCTTTTTTTTTTTTAATTACATATGTGTCATACTAAATTCAAAAAAAACCCCACAATTTTATTTTCTTCGACAGATAAATTTTCCTGAGGTATATAATACTCCCAAAATATGCCATTGAGATGGTCGAGAAAGTCAGTGGCTATTTTTGTCTTTGTATTTATAAGTCTCATAACTCTTTTTCTTCTTCTAGGAAAAATTCTTCCTCAAAATTCCGGGTAGAGAGGAAAAGTTCTAGCTCAGAAATTGCAGTATCAGCATAGTCGAATATCATACATAGTCATACATCGAATTCACTTTCAACTTGAGACATATATTCATCTTCACTACTGTCAAACTCATTATTGGTTGTGGCAATTCTTTTTGTATTTCGTGGCATCTTTATTGTTATAGAATTAATAATGTAAAGCTAAGAAACAAAATCAAATAGATCAATCGAAAATATTATGAGACCAGCTACGCGTCATTCTGACATCAGACGGTATTGCTTTTACGTATGTTTTTTTTTTTATCACATCTGACTTATGTGATACAAAACATAGCTCTGAATACTTATTTTTTTGTAATTTATCAGTGTTACTATAAGAATATGTTTTCGGAAACACAGATGCGGTACAACTGCAGACTGGGTATCCTTTATGGATCTAGGATAATGGGAACAGCTGCATACGTGAAGATTGTTTGTTTACGGTCGACATTCGCACTTAGATCTTGCCGCTTTGATTGCTTTATTGCCATTATACCTAATATTGTAATCGGACAAAATAAACCCTGTGCAATATCAATAAATGGTTATTGAAATGGAAAAAGGGTTGTAAATAATCGTAATTTCATTTTTTAAATGTGTCGTCAAATGTCGAGTCAGGCTCGACATAGGAATTGTAGCAGTTAACATCTGTCTGTATGTCACAATAACTAATTGTAAGCTGTTAACCGTACTCTTAATGTAGCAAAAAACTATAGTTTTATATACATAATGAAATATTACAATTATTCCAAGGAAAAAAGAAAACAAAAAAACGATGTTTATATCTGTCACAAAAAAATCTCTTGAAGTCGTTACCAGCAAAAATATATTATAACAAGCAGTGTTGGACCCTCCTCCACTCACTTCTGCTTTTTCACTCATTAATATAACATTTCTTTGTCCATAATTAGGAGTGCTTTTGGAGCAAGACTATACTAAAATATTATTCATTAAAATACACTATCGTTGAAACATGGAATGCAAAACACTAAAGTGTATTGTCAGCACTGTGGGTCAATTTGTGTTTTTTTAGGCTATACAATGTTCCAAATTTACAATCACAGCGCTCGCATACAAAAGGTTTAACACCTTCATGGGTCATCTTGTGAGTTTTTAAGTAAGCAGGGTACGCAGATTTGAATTGACACTCATCACATTTATAAGGTTTTTCGCCTGTGTGTTTCATATTGTGTACTCTCAATGCAGACCTATGAGTCGTGCTAAAATCACACTGGTCACATCGGTACGGTTTCTCTCCAGTGTGAGAGAAATAGTGTATCTTCAGACTGACAGAACGAACGAACTTCAGATCACATTTGTCACATGCAAAAGGTTTCTCGTCGGAATGGCATTTCTTATGGTTGTTCAAAATTGATAGAAGTGTCGCCTTGTAATCACACTGATCACATTCGAAGGGTTTTTCACCTGAATGTAACATTTTGTGTGTTTTTAAATACGAAGCATACGCACATTTGTAATCGCACTGATCGCATTTGAAAGGTTTCTCTCCTGTGTGCCGCATTTTATGTGTTCGCAAGGCGATTGCATGTCTAGTTTTAAAATCACAGCTATCACATTGGAAAGGTTTTTCGCCAGTGTGTGACATATTATGTGTTTTTAAATTGAATGAACTCGAAGACGTAAAGTCACATTTATCACAATTGAAAGGTTTCTCACCTGTGTGCGACTTTTTGTGATTTTTGACAATCGATTTCCGAACTGAAGAAAAATCGCATTCGTCACATTTGTACGGTTTTTCTCCAGTGTGCGACATTTTATGTGTTCGCAAATGAAAAGGATGGACGCATTTAAAATCGCACAAGTCACAAGCGAACGGCTTCTCCCCCGTATGTTTCATTTTGTGATTTTTTAAATGAATAGATTGTACGCATTTAAAATCGCACATATCACAAGCGAACGGTTTTTCGCCTGTATGCTTCATTTTATGCGTTCGCAAAGTAGCTCTATGAGTAGATCTAAATTCGCATATATCACATTTGAATGACTTCACATTGCTATGTGTTAATTTATGCGATTTCAATTGTGACAATTGTGCACATTTGTAATCACATTTGTCACAGTTAAAAGGTTTTTCTCCTGTATGTAACATGTTATGTGTTTTTAATTGAGATGGATATGCAGACTTAAATTCACATATATCACACTTAAAAGACCTTTTCTCGGCTTGTGTTTTATCATTTTTTAAAACTGTTTCTTTAGAATGTAATATTTCATGTTTTTTTAATTGATCAGTTGATATAAATATCGAACTACATTGGTTACATATTAATGTGTTTTTACAAACACGTTTCATTTTGTGTATTTTTAAATAATACAAGCTCAATGATTCAAAATTGCAGTTTTCACATTTGAACATTTTTTGAGAACAATCTTCTATTTGTCTTATTCCATCTTGTGTACAAAATTTCGACTTATGAACATTTGTATGTTGTTTGAGTAACAGCGATGTTGGGAACATATCAAAACAATTACTGCATACGAAATTTCGCTCATAAAACAAACCATTTTCCAGTGCAATTACAGCGACAGTTTCTCGAAGTAAAATATCTGATTTGATGTATTGATCGTTATTATGAGACGTGTTCATCAATGGTAGATCAATTATGACTGTTGAGAAAGTGGTTGGAAGCTAAAACCAAATAAATATTTGATATTTTATTATATTGTTATATATGGTTGTTTGTTGTTTCACATTTCGGCGTCTTCAGACATTTTATCAAACGGATGCAACATACATAAAAAAGGTCTACTGTTTAATTAGTATTGGTTGAGAGTTAAGATGATCCCTGTTAATTAATAAATTAATTGATTTTTTATGTTACCTTTTTGTCTTGTTGACATAACTCATACTCGTCAAATTCAATATTTTCAACTTTGATGTTGTCTTCTTCTAATTTTATTTTCATGGAGTCTTTCAAAGCGTCCTTGAAATACAGGAAACAAAATGCACTAAGTATCGGTGAATGAAAATATCGTTAGATGTAGGGTAACCGATACAGTTTTAATAATGAAATATGCAATAAATATGCATTTAAACCAAATATTTGTGGTTCTTTCTTCACACATATTACCCGCAACGGCAAACAGTCTAGTCTAACACATTAGAATAGACGTTTTGTCAACCTAGTAATGTAAGTTTAAACTTTACTAGACTCAGTAGAACAGGATATCTTTGAGGTTATGTGAGTTTTATACAAATTCGAATAGTTTTTAGTATTTAAATCTATATTATGAAGAAAAATAAATGGATTTAAACAATTAAAAGCAATAAAATGTCTAAATATTCTTAACGTTTACCAATTTAGTGTTGAGATTGTCCCATTCATAACATATTTCTTCTTGTTTGACAATTGCCTCGCATTTAATGTCATCTATTTTTGTTGGATGAACATCGTCATAATATGAATCGTTTTGTGTATTCGACGGCAGAACATCGTCTTCCGGCTCTAATTTGAAATCCATTATAAGATTTTGTTGTTATTTTTTAGATAAAAACATTATCTAAGCGAACATATTGGTGTATAATACCAGAGACAAAATGGCTGTATACAAATTATCTATGTTCGCTGCTAATTGACAATTGAAAATAATATAAAAAAATATCATATTGACTGACGGGGCTTGATGGGATTTCAATATAAAATTTGAACTGTTACAACTTTGTACGATTCCACATGTTTAGTCACTAACGACCCGGGTTTCACCGTTTGGCATCTTCAGACATTCTATCACACGGATGCAACAGACTTGACGAATTGAACAGACAGTCAGTTCGTATAAAGTTGTAACAATTCAAATTTAATACGAAAATATTTGAAATATAAAACTGAATTTTATTTTTAAAAAGTATAAAAAAAGTATTTAAAATAATTTTGTAGAACAAAAACAAATTGAAATTTTTTCACTGAATTATAATGGAGTTATACCGAGTAAATGCCAATTCAATTATGTATGATTGAAATTGTTCTTTATTTGATCAGCATTAACGGTTTCTATAGTGTAATCTGAAGTTTTTCAAAATAGCAGCTGGTCTCCGAGATGTCAAGTTGTGATGTTATATTCGATCGATCAAAAAATGCCCAGTGATGATTGAAATATAAAACATCAACTAAGCATAGTCTGCCAAACGTATATAACAACGTTTCGACTATCCACTCAACAAAATAAATTATTTTCTTGGCTCTTGAGCCGTTTGTTTCGCATACCTGCCAATTATCAACTCAAACTTGCATATGAACAGCCACGCCTTGAGCTCTATTATTATATAATAGTTTGATAACGCTCACGATGAGAGAAACCGGCGGTGATCTTGATAATATAGAATTGAAGGAATTATAATTAAAATTTAATTTGAATCGTTACAACTTTGTACGATTCCACATGGTTTATCAGTAATGACCCGGGTTTCGCCTTTAGTCATCTTCGGGCACTCGAAGTTCTGTGTCAGTTCTGTTGCATCTGTGTGATAGAATGCCCGAAGATGCCGAAAGGCGAAACACGGGTTTTTTGTGACAAAACATGTGGAATCGTACAAAATTGTAATAATTCAAATTTGATATTGAAGTTCCAAGCACCTTCAGTCGATATCAAAAATTAAATTAAAATATTGTTTATTTTTTTGCATTTTACAATTTGCTTAAACTTCGTACGGTTCCACATGTTTCGTCATTGACGACCAAGGGTTTGCCTCATTGCGTCATCGTCAGTTGGGTCCGTTGCATTCGTGTGATAGAGGATCATAGCTTGAAGATGTTGAAAGGCGAAACCCGGGTCGAATAAAGTTTCAACAATTTAAAATTTATATTGAAGCACGTCCAGTATATTTCATAAATAAATATGTCAAAAGTGCGACATAATGCTTTTCCGACGAGAAGTAACAGTTGTCACCATAAAAAAAGAAATTCTTTGGTATAAATAATAGTAAAATAAAAATAATTAATATTGTTTGAAACTTTCCCGCATTTACTGTTATTTTTTTCAGCGTCCTTTGAAAAACGTAGAATCGGGGTGTCTTGTGCTTTGAACACCCCAATTAACAGAAAATTCCCAGTGATGTGTTTAAAAAAAAAACACCGACTGAGAATTATCCATCAAGTGGAGTTATTCATTTTGTCGATGTTTGGCTCGGCGTCGATAATGCTCGCGATGAATGCGAAACCGGTTCTGATCATAAAATACTTTAAAATACTTTAAATAAAGGACAAAAAAAAATATTGTTTTTAATTTTTAAAATATCATGCCTTTTCTATCAAAAAGTGACGGTTAATATCAAAAAAAAATTCTTTAAATGTTTTAAGGAGGATATAGTTTTTAGTACCTTTTGTACTGTGGAATTCCGCTGTGGATCTTCAATATGGTCACAAAGGTAACTATGATAGAACGATAAATGTTTGCTATCACGACCGGAGTTCCTTCTGTGACTGTATTATCACTGAAAAACACAAGATTATACACGAAAAGGGTCACATTTCATTAAAAGAAAAACAACGGTCTATGTGCTGACTTCCGGAGTAAAATCCACGGCACTTGGTCCCTTTTGCTTGGACGGAAATTTCACATAGAATTGACCGATACTATCCGATATTCGTTGGCGTTTTCGAACACACTTCTCACTAATAATTCAGCTTTAATGATATCAAATGTCACATAAAAGCAGAATCACCAATGTAAAGTAAATTCATTTTTGGTGCGAAAATCTACAGTGGCTTGAATTTTGTCTGCCCAATTATGTGACCTATAATAGAAGTAACTCCTTGTTTCGAGCAACATAACTTAAGCAATCTTAAAGTATAATCAATGGTAGGTCATGCACCATTTTGTAACCTTTCTTTTATTTCACATTGAAATTTACTCAACCTTAGTTTGTAACATTATTTAAAGCAGTGGTTCTCATGTGCGGCCCACAGAGGATTTTGTAAAAAATTTTGTAAGAAATAATTAGTAAAATTATTTTTAATTTAAAATTACTTGAATAAGCCTGCCTTATACAGTTGAGTTTAAGTAAAGGACCGTTTTAATAATAAAACTGTTCAAAAATTTTGGTCAAAGTTATACGTTGACCATGAATCAATCACGTCAATATACGGAATTAACAACAATTATTTTATTAATTATGTCGATTTTAACGACAACTGTATTTTGTGAAAGATCATTCACTGTTATGCACTATATAAAAAATAAATAGTGCGGCCACAGTGAAATTTTAAGCGAGAACCACTGATTTAGAGTATGTTACATAATGGCAGCATAATTTTCCAGTTGGTGAAGGTCTCTGATGCTTTGTAATGTGAATTGGACTCCATATTCAACAGAAAATACCCAGTGATGTGTTCCATATTTCACCAACAACTGGGCATTGTCCGCCGAATGAGAGAGACTAGTATTATAGCACGTGGTCACCACGTAGATCAAACGACATACGAGGATCCTTTTGGATTATCTCAGGAATAAATCTCGATGGTCATTCAAGATTTTGACATCAAGAAGATACGTTACAATAACTCTCCATGACCGCTTCTGAAACACACAATATGATTATGTTAATATACAACAGTATGGCCAAATGTTTAATGTAGGAGAGAATAATTACGAATAGAAGTCAACTTGTAAACAATTGAATTTGTATCCAGTCATAAGTAGATACTTTTTAAGCTTCCTAATGAAAGTATTTCAACATAAGCTTTTTCTACGAGAACTGCATGCGAAAGATAATTGGAACCGTAATCCAAAAAACTATCAATCATTTTTTTGTGATTCAAACATGTGATAAAAACATTGACCATTACGCTACAGTCCAAATAGCGTCATAAATACAATTAAAATATTTAATATAAATAAACAATAAAAATTATTATACTTAGTACTTACTATTTCCATAATTTTTGTTTTTAAGGTCAGGACCGGTTTCGCTCTTCGGGGGAATTGAATTATAAGTTGATATACCAATGTGCAATTGACAGTTTAGGTCAGGTCAGTTCAGTTGTATCAAGTACAAAATTCCATCGAGCACATTTCGTGGATATCATATTGTTTGTTTGATATTTAAAACAAATTACTTACCTTTCCACCAAAAAGTGACAGTTAACACCGGAATTATTGGAGCGTTTGAAGATCTGGCCACCTCCTTGACCATTTGATACCCAGTGATGATTTTTTTATTCAACACCAACTGGACATCGCATGGTGAAGAAAGGTGACCATTTTGATTTGTAGGATTCCTTCAAAATTCATATAAGATACACAAAAAGCAACAATAAAACAATTTGAATGCCATTTCTGCTCCTTAAAAACTAAAGAGCAATGATTTGTTAGTACACTGTAGAGTGCAAAACATTTAAAAGAACTGGACGACTTTAAATTGTTGGTATTATAAATTAGACATTCTAAACTAGAAAATTCAGTACAAACTTTGATTATATAAAAAAATATCATTTTGCTTGTAGCTAAATATCCCAATTGAGACTGCCATTATAATGCATTTAAATAGGACATGGCATGATATATAAGACACACAGATCTACACAATTTTTTTCAAAAAAAGTGTCTGTTGATTGAAGTGAAATATGTTGATTATTATTTTTAATATAAACCCATTACAATGCACATATTAAAACCCATAAAACCGTTACATAAATATAATAATAATGGGATAATTTGAAGACGATGAAAAGTGGGATAGTCCCAAAGGGCAACTACAGCTGTGATAAGATAACAGTTTAACTTATCACACCGGGAGTTCCTTTTGCAACGTACCACACTCAGTCTGGAATAAAAATATAATTAGTATAGGGTAACAAACACATTCATAAGCCACATTTACTGTTTCAATACATATTTTATTTGTTTATCTTGTAACGGATTTATGAAGGTAATAAAAAAACGAAATTGGACACAATAACGCAAAGAAACCAACGCGTTCGTTTCACAAGGGCTTTACAAATTTGCACTGAATCTCTTGAAGACACTTAAATAATAAAGACACTTAAAAACACCCACATAAAAATGTTAATAAATACTTAAATTCCACTTTATTCCAGTGAAAATATAGTTTTTATAGTTGACAAGTCTGTAATATAAACTTCACCGATGTTTTAGCTTTAATTAGTAAATTTTAATTAGAAGCTAATACAAAAGCGAAAATTATAAATGGCAATTCACAAAATATTGTAGTAAAATCCTTAACAAAATGACAACACATAATTTCAATCGTGTTTGTTAATCAACTTGTGAAATTTATGTGGTCTCTTGTTTAACATGTACCTGTAATGGACTTGTAAATGAAGCTCGAAGTCTTTCGGCAAATCTTCAGCATCTGAAGAGATGGAATGTGATAATGAATAGATTATTCTGATGACCAGAGAATACCCAGTGATGAATGCAGTTCAACATCACTTGGCAAACTCCACTCATCAGAAAAACCTTATTTGATGAGAAGCCAACTTTTCCTGTAAAACCCTTAATTATCACCAAAGCTGTAATGGAATTCAACATTCACGTGTCACCTTATGGTGCACAGGTGTTGACTGTTACTTCTTGGTGGAAAAACATTATATTAAAATAAAAAAAAAGTGCATGTCTAAAATATATTGGCAATTCAAAATTATTATAAAATGGCATTTTAGATGATTTTCTATAGTCACATCACTCGGTTTGGTTTCACTTTTGTGTATATGAGTATGTATTGCTTTAACAGTTAGTTAATGGTTCAAGATATTCTTGTGATGATATCGAACACTTTTTAGGATGAAATATACCCGGTGAGGACAAAACATCAACCCCTACCTAAGTATTTCCATCTTAAAATGGGCTCTAAGTAATATTTAATGAATATCTGATGACTGTCACTTTTTCGACGGTTGCGATTCATGACACCTAAAATAAGGTAAAGAAAATATCTCTTTGGAAGCATGTATCCAAGATGCTGCTTCTGGAAGTGTCTCTGATCCAGGATATTGGCCTAAAACGTTGACATGGCTTTATTTTAAATTCAATGGGTGACCAGTTAACTACAACTATGTTCGGTATGCGAATTGAAAGATCGTTTTAGTTCGTTATCCGAATTTGTTTTCTTCTTTCAAACACAAAAATATTTGTGGTTCGAACTGTTCGTTAGCCGATCACCCATTGTATCTTATTAACCCTCTGACTGACAACGTTTCAACGATCGACAGCAAGAAACAGGTTAAAGAAGCAATAAACCTGCCATATTGTGTTTTAACTCTTGCCATTGAACAAACTATACCCAGTGATGACTTAATGATTAGCACCAACTGAATATATTTCATCCAAGTGCCAGAATCATTGAAGAGTTTTGAACAAACCTCTTTCACATAAAAAAAAATAATGAATTAAAACTACGGTACTTGTCAAATAAGCTGTCGCGTTTTTTTCAGCTGTATCCAAGTACGGAACACAATGAATAAAAAACCGAATCTGAAATATAACTATAATAATATTTATGTTATTTTTTATGAATAGTTTCTTAGTTTTAAAAAAATATATTGAATGAGTTACTGAGGGTGCTTGATATAATTTTATTATTTTAGTATTTGTTATTGGCTAGTCTATATTTAATGCCATTTTATGTGAAAGGCAATCGTAGATGGGATAGGATTAAAAATTTACACTCACATCACACATTGAGTTTCTTCCAAGACACGCCTATTTTGATACTTAATAATCAAACGTAAAGAAACATTCAGGTATGTGGAATCGATTGATTAAAAACATGGTTACAAAAGAGTACAGTTTGTAAATTGATTTTTATCATCTATCTTTTTGAGGAAGTTATTGCTAAGAAAGAAAATTGCCAGTCGTCTTAGCTTTATGTAGTCGCTAAGTATTCCATGGATTGAGCAGAAAAATTCAAATAACAAGTGTATTCCAGTGAAGCAGTGAAACTGTATCACCAATGAATAAATGTAACATTAAAATATTTGATTTTATGATGACGACTACAAAATGTAGAATAAATTTGTAACAATTTGATTGAATATGAAAAAATTAAGTAATTGTGGATAATTAACAATTTCGAAATAGATGCGTATAGAAATTTTAAATTGCTAAATTAGCAATAAATAATTGCAATTTTTATTAAGAAATTTATTTAAATGACTTACATAGCTGTGTTGCGAAATTCAATTCCAGTTGGGTCACTTTTCGACTCTTCCACAATTACGTGATCCGTTTCCTGTAGGACCATGTTAATATTATTACAACACAGAATATTTTAAAAACCTATTTAGATATATGTTGGGCTTAGGTATAGTTAATGTATGAAAATTTTCAAAACAAATCGGGATATAAAAGAAAGATTTTATCTACTTAATTAATCTTATTTAACACGGGACCGTAATATTTAGACCGATCGAGAAAATCGGGAAACGGTTAATATGGGATTAATTAACATTGTTATTATAGATGTTTGACAGGACTTTAATAAACTAACGATCCATCCGGGAACACGTATTATATGAGAACGGTCAATCAGGGTTACTGTAAACCAAATCAAGCAATCTGAAAATGTACTTAGACTGTTAAGGGAAGTATTATAGTATTGTATTTAAAGACTATAATTTCACTGGGAAGAATTATTTAAAATATATATTAATTAATTAAAATTCGATTTGATTTAACAACTGAATTAAACACTTCTGTTTTGAAAACTGTCGAATAGAATTTCCTTTTAATTTACAAAGGAAACGATAAATTCACTAAAATAAAAACACACTTTCACTGACGATATTATAAAATGTAACCTTCAATCGACAAACCACTAAATTTCGAAGTAATTAAAAATTAATTAGAGAATATAATATAACCACGTGCGACGTCACTGAAGTTTTGATGCTACGCACACAATTACAGAAACTCGACTGATTTATGATGCCAAGGCCAAGCGTATTTATACTAATCAGGTCCCATTGGCAGTCCGAAGGGAGGGGGGCATAAATAGAAAATAATTAAATTGCTGAAAGAAAACCCTTTCATACAAATTTCACAATACTACCCATGAATTTATGCATTTTTATTATTTATTATATACTTACAAAAGCTTTAAATAGCGAAAAGTAATTTAAACCAAAATACCACCAAAAAATGATCACTAAATTAAAACTTGAAAGACATTTTCAATGAATTGGTGGAAATCTATTTTTGAACATTAAATAAAGCATATTATTTACGATATCGACTAAGGATACTTGTTGGGATTCAAATTTAAAATTACCCTACTTAATGAATTGGCATTTACTTAGTATAACTCCATTATAACAAACTCTGTATAAATCCATATGTTTTGTCACTAACAACCCGGATTTCGCCTTTAAAAATCTTTAAGCATTCTTTTATATTATTGCATTATTGCTAAGGTAGAATCTTGGTAAGGTAAAAGTTTGTATTTTTTTTAAATTATCATATACATAATCCTTTATATTTTAAGTAATAAAAACACACTTAATGTGTTATATTTTTACAAAATATTTTATAATCAGTAAAAGTTTGTGTATCATGAACTAAAATTCTTTACTTTGAAAACCAAATCATTGAATAATGCTCACGATGAGGGAAACGAGTAAAAAATGTTGCGGAAACAGTAATAAAAACCAGTGTTTTGATTGAATTGGTAGTTACTTAGTAAAACTCCATTATGACACGGTAGAAAAATAGCATTGCATTTTAGTTCTACAATGATGAGGGCGTAAGCCGAAATAGCTGTCAATATATACCTTATAAATGTTCTAGTGTAATAAAAAAGTGTGATTTTGTGATTTCGCCTTTTGGCATCATCAGGCATCCGTTCACACGGATGCAGTAGAACTGACAGTGTTTTTATTATTTTAAATGTTAGATGCAATTATATGTGCAGTTGGTAATAATCACATAAGAGAAAAAGGTCCTAATTTTTGTTTTGTTATATTCTTGCATCTCGTTTTTTCACCAAGAAGTGATAGTTAACATCTTAAAACGGTTGTCATATTGTCAATTCAAAAGGGTTTCGCGCAAATCTCGTCGATGCATTTGTTTCTTTGTAACATTTCGAATAATTGCAACATCGTGATGAAATTGTTTATTTTTTCAGGTATGAAAAACAATGGTTGATTTTGTTATCGCCCGATATGACGGTCGGTTGGAATTTGCTTGGTGTCGTATGGCAAGGAGGTTCCACTGGTGTCACGTTATGCGTTGCCCACGGCCGGTTCGACCAGGGGTGTTCAAGTTGCGGCCCGATCTCCTTACACGAGTGGCCTGTGGCAATCGCTGTTATCAGACACTTTTAAAAACATCTGGTATTGTTTTTAAAGTTTTAGGTTGCATTCGTTCAGACAACAGGACGTTGGCTGCTTCGACATGTCTAACGGATTCAATTCACAAACAGCATTGTTATTAATCGATTTATGAGCGAATGATCTCTTCCGAATATAAAACAACATATGATAACGATTAGCTAACAGCTAGTTTAGCATTTCTTTCTCTATTTTTTATATTCCAATCAAAGGATCGATTCCTAAGCAAATAGCATATTTTTCATTTGGTTTATCGACATATGATCGAAGGAATAGGGTCTCCTTCCAATAATAAAACAATGGGGCACAGCGAGAAAGATTAGCTAACCACTAGTCCTATCCTTTACTTGAGCATTTAAACAACAAGCAGTTCTCGTAAAAAACTTCAGTTGAGATACCTCTTTACAATACTATCTACTTCCACATTGGGAGCGGATATGTATTAAAAATATATTGAAATAAAACCTCGATTTTACGTTTTACGATGGGTGATTAAAAACGTTATATAAGGGAGAGTTTAGATTCGTGTTTAATAAAACAAATAATGCTTTTATATAAATATAACATTTTTTTTAAAATTTATTAGAATTTTATTTATTTCGAACGAAAATTAATGGCATATTGCATTTTTGTGTGCGATCCGATAAAACATAGGGTGAAACGTATAGATATTAGCCACGCTATAGTAATTGACCAATTCAGCTTAATTATAAACGTTATTAGTGAAAATTATAAACATTTATCGAAAGCCACTAATTTCTAATGTTAATGCCTTTGTTGTTATTTCACACAAAAGTTTGCATTGTTAAGCGACTTCCTGTTTTGACCATAAACGAAATTTCTATCAACCTAATTGAATGTTTAATGCATAATATGTAAGGTACAGGGCTAATCTCATAACACTTGTCATGATACAGCAATTGGACGTTTATATGCAGGGTTTTTTCGATTAGAAGACGATTTTGAAGAATATCTCAATGAACAATTCGCCGGATTCGTTGGTAGATTATCAATTTAATGCACGTGAATAAGAAAGGTATAAAAAAACACGACAATATGAATATATATATCAAATTTGATATTGAAATTCCATCAAGCACCTTCAGTCGATATCATAAACATATTCAATTTTTTCCTCTTCGTAATAAAGTATTCGTGTGCCATAAGTTTGCTATCCCTGTTCTATATATATAGTCTAATTATGTTTATAGAAATTACATTTATTGGCAAAATAGGAAATCGCTTAAAAATGTTAAATGCTATGTGAAATAATAATTAAGGAATTAAAATTAGAAATTTGTCACTTTCTATTGTAGTAAGTGTTTTCAATAATTGCATTAACAATTAACACGAAAGTTAGCTAAACTTTGACTTCAGGTCAATTTGACCTAAGGCATATTTTCCCAATAACAGTTACGTAGTAGTACTTACAAGTACTTAAACGTATTTTTATTTTTAACATATCCCCTAACGAATTTTGCATTTACTTGGTATAACTCTATTATAACACGGTGAAAAAATAGCAATGTATTTTAGTTCTACAAAAAATTTGAAAGCTATTTCGGCTCACGCCATTGTCGGAACCATGTTATAGTAGTATGTAGCGTATGTGGAATATATAGATATGCAAATTTGTTTTGACGCCTTTTATGTTTGTATATATTTCGAATTATACGAGGCCAGATTAATGAATACACCACTAACTACTCGCAGTAAAACCCCGTTTTCACGTGCCCGGAATTCACGTTAACACCCGGTCATTTTTTATCCGTTCTATTTTAGTATATTCATAGCCCGCCTTTACGCTTGTATTTCTCGCATCTTGCGTTTGATATTTTTTGAATTTAAAAAAGCAATTTGGAAACCGAAATATGAACGAAGAATGTTTTTATTTATAGACATTGCATTTTTTCACCACTGACCCCGAATCAAAGTTTCAAGTATTTAAAATTATTTTTTAATTAACAATAAAATTGTTATAATTTATGATAACGACTGAAGGTGCTTGATGGAATTTCAATATCAAATTTGAATTGTTACAACTTTGTACGATTCCACATGTTTTGTCAATGACGACCCGGGTTACGCCTTTCGGCATCTTCAGGAATTCCATCACACGGATTTTTCTCATCACTGACCCCGAATCTAAGTTTCCCGCCTTATTACGTTTTTTTAATCAGTCCCTTCAAAAAAACGTTAAAACGGAGTTTCACTTTGACATATTTTCAATCCTCCTCCACTCCAAATGTAAACTTTATGACGTTGTAAAAGAGGTATTTTAACAGAAGCTTTTCTACGAGAATTGTTTGTCATTTTATAACTCAACCGTTATTTTTTTCGAAGAAAATTGGGATAAAAAAGGTGTTGCTAGAAGAGGATTGATTGTTATGAATCAATTGATAAAAATGCTGTTTGTCTGTGAATTAAGGCTTTGAAATAATACCATGTGTTTGTGAATTGTTAGTATGCATTCTATAAGCAGATTTAATATAAGGTTCTATATTCTTGTTCAATTGTAATTTAGTTAACTATTGTTTTAATTTTCAGTTACCTTAGCTATACGGTTTTGTATTTCTGAACAGTCAGCAAAAGCTGAAATAATAATAAAATGCTTTCACTTGAAAATAAATTATTATATTTTTTAAAGCATAGAACCGTATCATATAAAATATTTATAACCAATAGAAATACATACCGAGCTTTTTGATGTTTAGTTTCGTTATACGGTCTTATATTCTAGTATTTATTATTTGATATGTTATGGTCGCACTGAAAATAAAGAAGTGATCGCTTTAAGTATATAACTGTGAATATGAAGTAATTGTTACATTGTTTGGTTGTACAGTTTTGTATTTCTTAATAGAATATTCGAGCCAATAGCAGCAGGGTTTTAAAGAACCAATAAAAATCTTCATAATGTATAATTCGGTATGAAACAAAACGACAATCAGAGAGAGAGAGAGAAAAAATGTTAACTGAATTTATTCAAATAATTTACCATAATGCTTAATACTACTTCCACAATTTTACATTGATAAAATCCGGACCGGTTTCGCTCGTCGCGAGCATCACCAACTAGCCAAACGGTTGATGATAATGCCGGGATAAGCGGAACCGGTAATGATCAAAAAATATATTTTAAAGATAAAAATCGTTGCTGCAAAGTGTGTTTAATTGTTGTTATCTAACACATTTGTTCGCACATTAGGTTTTACGTAAAAAAAAATTGATAGGATATGTCACAGTATATTTATTGAATTGGCATTTACTCGGCAGAACTCCATTATAACACGGTGAAGATATAGAACTATAGTTCTGAGGATTGCGTGAGCCGAAATAGCTGTCAACGATATCTTATAAAAAAAAAAATGTTGAACCGAAATACGTTGCTATTTTTTCACCGTGTTATGTCAGAATGCATACGTTTATTATGTGCCGACTCCCGTGGCGATCAAAGTATTAAAATATCGCGCCTTTTCTTCAAGGAGTGACAGTTGACACCGTAAATGTGGTAATTCCATACTCACACGACTGTAAATCCATGTAAAGGCTCCACAGAACATGCCCCCTTCATCAATGCAGCGATCAACCCACTAAATTCTACAATATATACATTTGCTTCAAATATTATGCAATATTCAACGCATTGATTTGAAATAAAAGCGAAATAAATCAATCGACCAATTGATTGTAGATCTAAACCATCAAAAACTATATTTTAATAATAATTAATTCACGAAAACGCTGTTTTACTGTATATGTATAAAAAATCTACAATGCTAATTTGTTTGGACTTGTTAATTGAGAGAGTTTTGAGAGCACACTGGCATATTGGAACTTGCGTTCCAGGATCGCACTTCATTTTCTCAAAGTTTGCACTTTTCTTCAGAAAGGGGAAGATCGTGTTATTTCGACAGAGCATATAATAATACAATAATTATATGTATCGATGTACTATCAAAATTTAAATATAGATCATTACACTATAAGACTATATATATATATATATATATATAGAACAGAAATAACATCAAAATTGTAAATGCTCGCGATGAGCGAAACCGAAAATGTAACAAAAACTATGTTGTATTGTATATTATTTAAAATATATCACTTCCTCACTAAAAACAAACATTTTTGTGACAAATTGTCAATACAAAAGACACTTCCAACTAATTATCAACTTGCTTTAGTCAGCCGTGTCAACAATAGAGTCGGTCAACGTGTTCTCATGCTTATAACAACAACAATAAAGATATGACGTTTTACGTTAGACGTGTTTACACGTCCAGTTTATACCGAATGTCTTAAACAATACATTATTTTGTGCTCACGGTGAAATCTCTTAACGTCTATTTGACTATTTTCAGTAAATGAAAAATATAAAGTTATTTTAGGCCAAAATTGGCATTAATTTTAACCTTCTTTTTATGCGGTTGGTGCGTTCCACAATACATCGCATTAAAAAAGACTTAGGTGTAAAACGTAGGTGTACGTTCTAATAATTTTAAAATTAACATTAAAATTCGAAACAGCCTGTAAAAATATACACAGAATTGCATTGAAAGATTGGAAAATGAAACAGTACTTACATCTAGTATTTAAGATTATTAATTTATTAACAATTAAATTGTTATAATTTATGATAACGACTGAAGGTGCTTGATGGAATTTCAATATCAAATTTGAATTGTTACAACATTGTACGATTCCACATGTTTTGTCAATGACGACCCGGGTTCTTCAGGAATTCCATCACACGGATGCAACAGAACTCCATCGTGTAACAAACATTGTGTTTTTATCATTGTAGACACAAAAATATGCCCCTCTTAGGGTTGGGATTTTTGTGTTTCAGGAACTTAAAGAACGGTCCATAAAACCATAACATCCCTTTTGAAACAATGTTATCGGGTTTGTGTGGCAACAGTGTGAAGGCGTTTATTATATAATACATGACAAAACGGTGTCTTATTTCGTTTCGTACGCGCAAAAATGCTGACGGTATAAGAAATTTTTTCTTAGGTACCCAATAACACATTTGACATGCAATATTGCATTATAATACAAGGTTGCATTGATTAATGATTAACATTTAACTAATTGTCGCAGACGACCCGGGTTTCACCTTTCGGCATCTTCAGGCATTCTATCACAAGGATGCAACAGAATAGACAAAATTAATGACAAAACATGTGGAATCGTACAAAGTTGTAATAATTCAAGCATTGACCTCCTGTCCGCTCGTTATACATACATAATAACATATAATACAAGGTTGCATTGACTAATGATTAACATTTAACTAATTGCCCAATGATTGATATTATATACAGTGGAACCCAGATATATCGTTCTCGCATAATACGTTCCCTGCTTTATCGATTTCCTCGATCTATCGTTTAAATATTATAGCCCCGTTTCAAATATTATCTCGATTGACCGGTTTTCGGTAGATAAGCCGTTCTATCCAATACAATTTGTGACACTGAAAATAATGATGAAATATATAGGTCGCTTTTCCGCATTGTTTGTTGTTTTTTTAGAGTCAATTGAAAACGGTGAAATCGAGGTTTCGCTGTACTATCTTCAACGTGGGTTCCGATTTATTTTACGCGGTTTCCATTTTATGCGATTTTTTCGAACGTTTAGAAGCTATTTACTAATGAAGATACCTCCAGTAAGAGTTTTGATAAAATTCAAAAGTTTTGCATAGGATGTCGATGTATTCCATGTGAACAAAAGTGAGTTTAGACAAATACCACTGCCTGTGTTTACTCCGTTGACTTTCTTGTTAATTTTTTCTTTTGAGCGGATGTTATTATAAATGTATAACGAGCGGACAGGAGGTCAATGCTTGAATTATTACAACTTTGTACGATTCCACAAGTTTTGTCGCAGACGACCCTGGTTTCGCCTTTCGGCATCTTCAGGCATTCTATCACAAGGATGCAACAGAATAGACAAAATTAATGACAAAACATGTGGAATCGTACAAAGCTGTAATAATTCAAATGTGATTTTGAAATTCCATCAAGCACGTTCAGTCGATATCATAAATGATTCTAAGAATGTACAAAAAAACATTTGGAACTCAATACACTGAGTCCTTTTTCTGTGATCACAATACCCTTCTACCAAGAAGTGACAGTTAACACCTTAAAGGATAATTTTTGTTTTATATCCTTGCCAATTTCAAACGTTTTTATCACGTCGTCTAAGACGTCCGGTTGGACAGTTATGGCCGAAAACCTTTTGTCTAGTTTTCTAGAACTTTTTTAATGGTTGCCTTCTTCGGACCGTAACATGTTACAAATCAAATTATGCGGCCGGACGAGCAGAAGCCAATGCTGTTTGCTTAGGATGTTCTGACGTTTGTCAGGGAAGTAAAAAATAAGTTCTGCAACCCCTTAGTAAGACAACGCGTCAACTGATTGTCGGCAGAAATCCGACGAGCCATGAAGGCTTATCGCGAAAAAACTACCGACGACTACTTAAATGATCTCGTCAAAGGAAGCGACCCATACTGGGCTCTCTCCAAAGTTCTCCGCGCAGAAAAATACCCCTTGATGCCACTTCACGGAGCAAAGGGTCCCGTATTCACCATCAGTGAAAAGGTGGGAGAGTTTGCGGATAGCCTCCAGAAACAATTTATACCCAATACAAATGACACAAGTAATTCACGCTTAAAAAAAAAAGCGTCTTAGATATAGAAGCAACCGCTAAGCTAATCCTAGAACAACCCTGAACTGTAGACTTTCAAATTATTTGTCCTTCCACATTTGCCGAAGTGGAAGGACTGATCAAAGCGCTTCCTGACAGAAAAGCCTTGGGAAATGACAAAATCGGTAATAAAGCTCTCGAACATCTACCGCTTAAAGGTATTAACTCGTTAGTCAATATTATCAACGCGCGCTTAAGATTACTATATTTTCCATCACGTTGGAAGGAAGCGGATATTATTCTAATTCCAAAGCCTGGGAAAGATCACACTCTTCCGATAAACCATCGACCAATAACTTTGTTATCCGCAATGAAAAAAAACGCCAGAAAGCGAACGCTGTTTGTTTTAGGACGCTCTGACGTTTATGGGGGAAGTAATGACTGATAAACCTCTTTCATATAAAACGTTCGGGAAAAAACAAGATGGCGACCACGACTTAAAAATATCAAGTGTTGCACACCTAATTGCGCGGAATAATGCCAGAAAGCCAATGCATAATGTTTCAGATCGTTTTGACGTTTTTCAGGGAAGTTATGACAGAAAAACCGTTTTCATATAAAACGTACGCGAAGACATGAGTTGGCTACCCCTTCTTCAAATTTCCAAATCTCGCACAACAAATTGCATGGAATAACGCAAGAAAGCTAACGCTGTTTGATTTAGGACGCTCGGACGTATATGAGAGAAGTTATGACAGATCAACCTGTTTCATAAATAACGTACGCGAAAAAACGACTTGGCTACCCCTTCTTCAAAATACATAGTGATGCAGACAAATTTGCGCGGAATAACGCCAGAAAGCCAAAGCACTTTGTTTCAGGACGTTCTGACGATTGTTGGATACTCTCGGGAATTTCCGGGGTTTTTAAGGCTATCGGATATTCCCAGGGATATTAGGAAAGGTAACATCCCACTAATACGTCATAACGTCCTAAGACAAAGTGTTATGGCTTTCTAACGTATTTGGTATTTTGAAGAAGGGGTCGCCTACTCGCGACTTCGCGGACGTGTTATATGAAAAGAGTTTTTCTGCCATAACTTCCCTGAGAAACGTATGAGCGTCCTGAAGCAAAATGCTTTGGCTTTGCGACTTAATTCCGCATAATTTGGTGTGCAAAACTTGGTATTTTGAAGAAGGGGTCGCCTACTTGTGTCTTTGCGTACGTATAATATTAAAACAGTTTTTCTGTTATAATGGCATCGGCTTCTGCTAGCCGGTCCGCGTAAGATGATAATTGACATGTTGTAGTCCGAAGACCGCATGGATAACAAAAATTTCTAAAAAACGATGAAGAAGGGTTTTCGGCCATAACGACATCGGCTTCGGCTCGTCGGTCCGCGTGATATGATGTATGACATGTTGCAGTCTGAAGACCGCATGGAAAACCATGACCGAATAGACCAACGAGCCGGAGCCGATGCTGTTTGTTTCGATGTGATTGGCCATCGGATTGGAGATTTATGGCCAAAAACCTTTTTCATCGTTTTCTAGAAATTTTCGCAATCCATGCGGTGTTCGGACCACAACGTGTCATACATCATATCACGAATACCAACGAACCGAAGCCAATGCCGTTTGTTTCGATGTGATTGGCCGTCGGATTGGAGATTTATGGCCAAAAACCTTTATCATCGTTTTCTCGAAATTTTTGTTATCCATGCGGTTTTCGGACCGCAACATGTCATACATCACATCATGGGGACCGACGATACGAAGCCGACGCCATAACGGCCGAAAAACCATTTTTATCGGTTTCTAGAAATTTTTGTTATCCTTGCGTTCTTCCGGACCGCAACATGTCATATTATATATCACGGGGACCGAAGAGCCGGAGCCGATGCCGCTATGGTCGAAAAACCTTTTTCGTCGTTTTCAAGAAAATTTTGTTATCCATGCGGTGTTCGGACAGCAACGTGTCATTCATCATATCACGAGGACCGACGAGCCGGAGCCGACGCCATAACGGCCGAAAAACCCTTTGCATCGTTTTCTAGAAAATTTTATTATCCATGCGGTGTTCGGACCGCAAAATTTCATTTTTTCTATTTCATTGTTTTCTTAAAAAAAATTGTTATCTATGCGGAAATCGGATGGCAACGTGTCATTCATCAAATCAGGCGGACCGACGAGCCAACGCTGATGCCGTTTGTTTCGATGTGATTGGCCGTCGGATTAGAGATTTATGGCCAAAAACCTTTTTCATCGTTTTCTAGAAAATTTTTGTTATCCATGCCTATTTCGGACCGAAACATGTAATTAATCATATCACGGGAACCGACGAGCTGAAGCCGATGCCGTTATGCCCAATAAACCATTTTCATCGTTTTCTAGAAATTTTTGTTAACCATGCGGTTTTTGACGTCAACGTGTCTTTTATCATATCACGCGGACCGACGAGCCGATGCCGATGACATTATGGCCGAAAAACGTTTTTCATCGTTTTCTCCAAATACTTGTTATCCACGCGGCCTTCGGACCGCAACATATCACTAACATTTCACGGGGAACGACGAGCTGAAGCCGATGCCGTTATGGCCGAAAAACCTTTTTCATCGATTTCTAGAAATTTTTGACATCCACGCGGCCTTCGGACCGAAAGTTCTAATTAATCATATCACAGGGACCGAAGACCCGAAGCCGTTGCCGTTATGGCCAAAAAACATTTTCATCGGTTTTAAAAAAATTTTGTTATCCATGCGGTGTTTGGACTGCAACTCGTCTGTCATTATATCACGGGGACCGACGAACCGAAGCCGATGACGATATGGCCGAAAAACCGTTTTTCATCGTTTTCTAGAAATTTTTGTGAACCATGCGGTTTTTGACGGCAACGTGTCTTTAATCATATCACGGGGACCGACGAGCAAAAGCCGATGCGGTTATGGCCGAAAATCTTTTGTCAACGTTTTCTAGAATTTTTGTTATCCATGCGGTCTTCGCACCGCGCGTGATACATCATATATCGCAGACCGACGAGCCGATGCCATTATGGCCGAAAAATCTTTTTCATCGTTTTCTAGAAATTTTTGTGAACCATGCGGTTTTAGACGGCAACGTGTATTTAATCATATCACGTGGACCGACGAACCGAAGCCGATGCCGTTATGACCGAAAAACCTTTTTCATCGTTTTCTAGAAAGTTTTTTGAACCATGCGATTTTTGACGGCAACGTGTCTTTTATCATATCACGGGGACCGACGAATCGAAGCCGATGACGTTATAGCCGAAAAACATTTTTCATCGTTTTCTAAAAAAAATTGTGAATCATGCTGTTTTTGACGGCAACGTGACTTTTATCATATCACGGGGACCGACGAATCGAAGCCGATGACGTTCTGGCCGAAAAACCTTTTTCATCGTTTTCTAGAAATTTTTGTTATCCACGCGGCCTTCGGACCGCAACATATCATTGAATATTTCACGGGGACCGACGAACCGAAGCCGATGACGTTATGGCCGAAAAACCTTTTTCATCGATTTCTAGAAATTTTTATATCCACGCGGCCTTCGGACCGAAAGTTGTAATTAATCATATCACGGGGACCGACGAGCCGAAGCCGATGCCGTTATGGCAAAAAAACCATTTTCATCGGTTTTTTGAAATTTTTGTTATCCATGCGGTGTTTGGACTGCAACTTGTGTTTCATCATATCACGGGAACCGATGAGCTGAAGCCGATGCCGATGCCGTAATGCCCAAAAAACCATTTTCATCGTTTTCTAGAAATTTTTGTTAACCATGCGGTTTTTGACGTCAACGTGTCTTTTATCATATCACGCGGACCGACGAGCCGATGCCGACGACGTTATGGCCGATAAACCTTTTTCATCATTTTCTAGAAATTTTTGATAACCATGCGTTTTTTGACGGCAACGTGGCATATATCATATTACGGGACCGACGAGCCGAAGCCGATGCCGTTATGGCCAAAAAACCATTTTCATCGGTTTTTAGAAATTTTTGTTATCCATGCGGTGTTTGGACTGCAACTCGTCTTTCATCATATCACAGGGACCGACTAGCCGAAGCCGAAGCCGATGCCGTTATAGCCGAAAAACTTTTTTCACCGTTTTCTAGAAATTTTTGTTATCCATGCGGTATTTGGACTGCAACTCGTCTTTCATCATATCACAGGGACCGACTAGCCGAAGCCGATGCCACTGTGGCAAAAAAACCTTTTTCATCGTTTTGTAGAAAATTTTGTAATACATGCGGTGTTGGAACCGCAACGGTTCTAACGTAATATCACGACGACCGAAAAGCCACAGCCGATATCGTTTTACCCGAAAAACTTTTTTCACCGTTTTCTAGAAATGATTGAAAACAATGCGTTTCTTGACGGCAACGAGTCATATATCATATAACGGGGACCGACGAGCCGAAGCCGATGCCGTTATGGCCGAAAAACCTTTTTCATCGATTTTTAGAAATTTTTGTGAACCATGCGGTTTTCTACATTAACGTGTCTTTTATCATATCACGGGGACCGACGAACCGAAGTCGATGACGTTGTGGCCGAAAAACCTTTTTCATCGTTTTCTAGAAATTTTTGTGAACCATGCGGTTTTTGACGGCAACGTGTCCTATATCATATCACACGGACCGACGAGCTGAAGCCGATACCGTTATGGCCGAAAAACCTTTTTCATCGATTTCTAGAAATTTTTGTGAACCATGCGGTTTGGACGGCAACGTGTCTTTTATCATATCACGGGGAACGACGACCCGAAGCCGATGACGATTAGGCCGAAAAACCTTTTTCATCGATTTTTAGAATTTTTTGTGAACCATGCGGTTTTCTACATTAACGTGTCTTTTATCATATCACGGGGACCGACGAACCGAAGTCGATGACGTTATGGCCGAAAAACCTTTTCATGGTTTTCTAGAAATTTTGATTATCCACGCGGCCTTCGGACCGCAACATAACATTAAACATTTCACGGGGAACGACGAGCCGAAGCCGATGCCGTTATGGCCGAAAAACCTTTTTCATCGTTTTCTAGATATTTTTTATTTATCCATGCGTTCTCGGACCACAACATGTCATACATCAAATCACGCGGACCAACGAGCGGAAGGCGATGCTTTTTGATTCGGTGTGATCCGACGACGGATTGGAGAGTTATGGCCGAAAAACCTTTTTTATCGTTTTCTAGATATTTTTTATTTATCCATGCGGTCTCGGACCACAACATGTCATACATCAAATCACGCGGACCAACGAGCGGAAGCCGATGCTTTTTGATTCGGTGTGATCCGACGACGGATTGGAGAGTTATGGCCGAAAAACCTTTTTTATCGTTTTCTAGATATTTGTCATTTATCCATGCGTTCTCGGAACACAACATGTCATACATCAAATCACGCGGACCGACGAGCCGAAGCCGATGCTGTTTAATTCGATATGATTGGACAACGATTATGAAAGTTATGGCCGAAAAACTTTTTTATCGTTTTCTAGATATTTGTCATTTATCCATGCGGTCTCGGACCACAACATGTCATACACCAAATCAAGCGGACCGACGAGCCGAAGCCGATGCTGTTTGATTCGATATGATCGGACAACGATTATGAGAGTTATGGCCGAATAACTTTTTTATCGTTTTCTACATATTTTTTATTTATCCATGCGGTCTCGGACCACAGCATGTCATACACCAAATCACGCGGACCGACGAGCCGAAGCCGATGATGTTTAATTCGATATGATTGGACAACGATTATGAGAGTAATGGCCGAATAACTTTTTTATCGTTTTCTACATATTTTTAATTTATCCATGCGGTCTCGGACCACAACATATCATACACCAAATCACGCGGACCGACGAGCCGAAGCCGATGCTGTGTAATTCGATATGATCGGACAACGATTATGAGAGTTATGGCCGAATAACTTTTTATCGTTTTCTAGATATTTGTCATTTATCCATGCGGTCTCGGACCACAACATGTCATACACCAAATCACGCGGACCGACGAGCCGAAGCCGATGCTGTTTAATTCGATATGATCGAACAACGATTATGAGAGTTATGGCCGAATAACTTTTTTATTGTTTTCTACATATTTTTTATTTATCCATGCGGTCTCGGACCACAACATGTCATACACCAAATCACGCGGAGAGTTATGGCCGATTAACTTTTTTATCGTTTTCTAGATATTTGTCATTTATCCATGCGGTCTCGGACCACAACATGTCATACACCAAATCACGCGGACCGACAAGCCGAAGCTGATGCTGTTTAATTCGATATGATTGGACAACGATTATGAGAGTGATAGCCGAAAAACCTTTTTTATCGTTTTCTACATATTTTTAATTTATCCATGCGGTCTCGGACCACAACATGTCATACACCAAATCACGCGGACCGACGAGCGGAAGCCGATGCTGTTTGAGTCGATATGATCGGACAACGATTATGAGAGTTATGGCCGAATAATTTTTTATCGTTTTCTAGATATTTGTCATTTATCCATGCGGTCTCGGACCACAACATGTCATACACCAAATCACGCGGACCGACAAGCCGAAGTTGATGCTGTTTAATTAGATATGATTGGACAACGATTATGAGAGTTATGATCGAAAAACCTTTTTTTATCGTTTTCTAGATATTTGTCATTTATCCATGCGGTCTCGGACCACAACATGTCGTACACGAAATCACGCGGACCGACGAGCCGAAGCCGATACTGTTTGAATCGGTATGATCGGAACACGGATAGCAGGGTTATGGCCGAAAAACCTTTTTTATCGTTTTCTACATATTTTTAATTGATCCATGCGGTCTCGGACCACAACATGTCATACACCAAATCACGCGGACCGACGAGCCGAAGCCGATGCTGTTTAATTCGATATGATCGGACAACGATTATGAGAGTTATGGCCGAATAACTTTTTTATTGTTTTCTTCATATTTTTTATTTATCCATGCGGTCTCGGACCATCACATGTCATACACCAAATCACGCGGACCAACGAGCCGAAGCCGATGCTGTTTAATTCGATAAGATTGGACAACGATTATGAGAGTTATGGCCGAATAACTTTTTTATCGTTTTCTATATATTTGTCATTTATCCATGCGGTCTCGGACCACAACATGTCAAACACCAAATCACGCGGACCGATGAGCCGAAGCCGATGCTGTTTAATTCGATATGATAGGACAACGATTATGAGAGTTATGGCCGAATAACTTTTTTATCGTTTTCTAGATATTTGTCATTTATCCATGCGGTCTCGGACCACAACATGTCATACACCAAATCACGCGGACCGACAAGCCGAAGCTGATGCTGTTTAATTCGATATGATTGGACAACGATTATGAGAGTGATGGCCGAAAAACCTTTTTTTATCGTTTTCTACATATTTTTAATTTATCCATGCGGTCTCGGACCACAACATGTCATACACCAAATCACGCGGACCGACGAGCCGAAGCTGATGCTGTTTAATTCGATAGGATCGGACAACGATTGTGAGAGTTATGGCAGAATAACTTTTTTATCGTTTTCTACATATTTTTTATTTATCCATGCGGTCTCGGACCACAACATGTCATACACCAAATCACGCGGACCGACGAGCCGAAGCCGATGCTGTTTAATTCGATATGATTGGACAACGATTATGAGAGTGATTGCCGAAAAACCTTTTTAATCGTTTTCTACATATTTTTAATTTATCCATGCGGTCTCGGACCACAACATGTCAAACACCAAATCACGCGGACCGACGAGCCAAAGTCGATGCTGTTTAATTCGATATGATTGGACAACGATTATGAGAGTTATGGCCGAATAACTTTTTTATCGTTTTCTACATATTTTTAATTTATCCATGCGGTCTCGGAATACAACATGTCATACACCAAATCAGGCGGACCGACGAGCCAAAGCCGATGCTGTTTAATTCGATATGATTGGACAACGATTATGAGAGTTATGGCCGAAAAACCTTTTTTATCGTTTTCTAGATATTTGTCATTTATCCATGCGGTCTCGGACCACAACATGTAATACACCAAATCACGCGGACCGACGAGCCGAAGCCGATGCTGTTTGATTCGATATGATCGGACAACGATTATGAGAGTAATGGCCGAATAACTTTTTTATCGTTTTATACATATTTTTAATTTATCCATGCGGTCTCGGACCACAACATGTAATACACCAAATCACGCGGATTGACGAGCCGAAGCCGATGCTGTTTGATTCGATATGATCGGACAACGATTATGAGAGTTATGGCCGAATAACTTTTTTATCGTTTTCTACATATTTTTAATTTATCCATGCGGTCTCGGACCACAACATTTAATACACCAAATCACGCGGATTGACGAGCCGAAGCCGATGCTGTTTGATTCGATATGATCGGACAACGATTATGAGAGTTATGGCCGAATAACTTTTTTATCGTTTTCTACATATTTTTAATTTATCCATGCGGTCTCGGACCACAACATGTCATACACCAAATCACGCGGACCGACGAGCTGAAGCCGATGCTGTTTAATTCGATATGATTGGACAACGATTATGAGAGTTATGGCCGA
Organism: Himalopsyche japonica; assembly: GCA_028555115.1. NCBI lineage: Eukaryota > Metazoa > Arthropoda > Insecta > Trichoptera > Rhyacophilidae > Himalopsyche > Himalopsyche japonica. The sequence continues at coordinate 8,768 of JAHFWJ010000417.1, read as the reverse complement.
AAAACCTTTTTTATCGTTTTCTAGATATTTGTCATTTATCCATGCGGTCTCGGACCACAACATGTCATACACCAAATCACGCGGACCGACGAGCCGAAGCCGATGCTGTTTGATTCGATATGATTGGACAACGATTATGAGAGTTATGGCCGAATAACTTTTTTATCGTTTTCTACATATTTTTCATTTATCCATGCGGTCTCGGACCACAACATGTCATACACCAAATCACGCGGACCGACGAGCCGAAGCCGATGCTGTTTAATTCGATATGATTGGACAACGATTATGAGAGTTATGGCCGAATAACTTTTTTATCGTTTTCTACATATTTTATTTATCCATGCGGTCTCGGATTACAACATGTCATACACCAAATCACGCGGACCGACGAGCCGAAGCCGATGCTGTTTAATTCGATATGATTGGACAACGATTATGAGAGTTATGGCCGAAAAACCTTTTTTATAGTTTTCTAGATATTTGTCATTTATCCATGCGGTCTCGGACCACAACATGTCATACACCAAATCACGCGGACCGACGAGCCGAAGCCGATGCTGTTTGATTCGATATGATTGGACAACGATTATGAGAGTTATGGCCGAAAAACCTTTTTTATCGTTTTCTACATATTTTTAATTTATCCATGCGGTCTCGGACCACAACATGTCATACACCAAATCACGCGGACCGACGAGCCGAAGCCGATGCTGTTTAATTCGATATGATCGGACAACGATTATGAGAGTTATGGCCGAAAAACCTTTTTTATCGTTTTCTAGATATTTGTCATTTATCTATGCGGTCTCGGACCACAACATGTGATACACCAAATCACGCGGACCGACGAGCCGAAGCCGATGCTGTTTAATTCGATATGATCGGACAACGATTATGAGAGTTATGGCCGAATAACTTTTTTATCGTTTTCTACATATTTTTTATTTATCCATGCGGTCTCGGACCACAACATGTCATACACCAAATCACGCGGACCGACGAGCCGAAGCCGATGCTGTTTAATTCGATATGATCGGACAACGATTATGAGAGTTATGGCCGAAAACCTTTTTTATCGTTTTCTAGATATTTGTCATTTATCCATGCGGTCTCGGACCACAACATGTATACACCAAATCACGCGGATTGACGAGCCGAAGCCGATGCTGTTTTCGATATGATCGGACAACGATTATGAGAGTTATGGCCGAATAACTTTTTTATCGTTTTCTACATGTTTTTAATTTATCCATGCGGTCTCGGACCACAACATGTCATACACCAAATCACGCGGACCGACGAGCTGAAGCCGATGCTGTTAAAGTCGATATGATTGGACAACGATTATGAGAGTTATGGCCGAAAAACCTTTTTTATCGTTTTCTAGATATTTGTCATTTATCTATGCGGTCTCGGACCACAACATGTCATACACCAAATCACGCGGACCAACGAGCCGAAGCCGATGCTGTTTAATTCGATATGATCGGACAACGATTATGAGAGTTATGGCCGAATAACTTTTTTATCGTTTTCTAGATATTTGTCATTTATCCATGCGGTCTCGGACCACAACATGTCATACACCAAATCACGCGGACCGACAAGCAAAAGCTGATGCTTTTTAATTCGATATGATTGGACAACGATTATGAGAGTGATGGCTGAAAAACCTTTTTTATCGTTTTCTACATATTTTTAATTTATCCATGCGGTCTCGGACCACAACATGTCATACACCAAATCACGCGGACCGACGAGCCGAAGCCGATGCTGTTTAATTCGATATGATGGACAACGATTATGAGAGTTATGGCCGAAAAACTTTTTTATCGTTTTCTAGATATTTGTCATTTATCCATGCGGTCTCGGACCACAACATGTCGTACACCAAATCACGCGGACTGACGAGCCGAAGCCGATTCTGTTCAAGTCGATATGATTGGACAACGATTATGAGAGTTATGGCCGAAAAACCTTTTTTATCGTTTTCTAGATATTTTTAATTTATCCATGCGGTCTCGGACCACAACATGTAATACACCAAATCACGCGGATTGACGAGCCGAAGCCGATGCTGTTTGATTCGATATGATCGGACAACGATTATGAGAGTTATGGCCGAATAACTTTTTTATCGTTTTATACATATTTTTAATTTATCCATGCGGTCTCGGACCACAACATGTCATACACCAAATCACGCGGACCGACGAGCCGAAGCCGATGCTGTTTAATTCGATATGATTGGACAACGATTATGAGAGTTATGGCCGAAAAACCTTTTTTATCGTTTTCTACATATTTTTAATTTATCCATGCGGTCTCGGACCACAACATGTAATACACCAAATCACGCGGACCGACGAGCCGAAGCCGATGCTGTTTGATTCGATATGATTGGACAACGATTATGAGAGTAATGGCCGAATAACTTTTTTATCGTTTTATACATATTTTTTATTTATCCATACGGTCTCGGAATACAACATGTCATACAACAAATCACGCGGACCGACGAGCCGAAGCCGATGCTGTTTAATTCGATATGATTGGACAACGATTATGAGAGTTATGGCCGAATAACTTTTTTATCGTTTTCTAGATATTTGTCATTTATCCATGCGGTCTCGGACCACAACATGTCATACACCAAATCACGCGGACCGACGAGCCGAAGCCGATGCTGTTTAATTCGATATGATCGGACAACGATTATGAGAGTTATGGCCGAATAACTTTTTATCGTTTTCTACATATTTTTATTTATCCATGCGGTCTCGGAATACAACATGTCATACACCAAATCCCGCGGACCGACGAGCCGAAGCCGATGCTTTTTAATTCGTAATGATTGGACAACGATTATGAGAGTTATGGCCGAATAACTTTTTTATCGTTTTCTACATATTTTTAATTTATCCATGCCGCCTCGGACCACAACATGTCATACACCAAATCACGCGGACCGACGAGCCGAAGCCGATGCTGTTTAAGTCGATATGATTGGACAACGATTATGAGAGTTATGGCCGAAAAACCTTTTTTATCGTTTTCTAGATATTTGTCATTTATCTATGCGGTCTCGGACCAGAACAATAATACATCAAATCACGCGGACCGACGAGCCGAAGCCGATGCTGTTTAATTCGATATGATCGGACAACGATTATGAGAGTGATGACCGAATAACTTTTTTATCGTTTTCTAGATATTTGTCATTTATCCATGCGGTCTCGGACCACAACATGTCGTACACCAAATCACGCGGACCGACGAGCCGAAGCCGATTCTGTTTAAGTCGATTTGATTGGACAACGATTATGAGAGTTATGGCCGAAAAACCTTTTTTATCGTTTTCTAGATATTTGTCATTTATCCATGCGGTCTCGGACCACAACATGTAATACACTAAATCACGCGGATTGACGAGCCGAAGCCGATGCTGTTTGATTCGATATGATCGGACAACGATTATGAGAGTTATGGCCGAATAACTTTTTTATCGTTTTCTACATATTTTTTATTTATCCATGCGGTCTCGGAATACAACATGTCATACACCAAATCACGCGGACCAACGAGCCAAAGCCGATGCTGTTTAATTCGATATGATTGGACAACGATTATGAGAGTTATGGTCGAAAAACCTTTTTTATCGTTTTCTAGATATTTTTAATTTATCCATGCGGTCTCGGACCACAACATGTAATACACCAAATCACGCGGATTGACGAGCCGAAGCCGATGCTGTTTGATTCTATATGATCGGACAACGATTATGAGAGTAATGGCCGAATAACTTTTTTATCGTTTTCTACATATTTTTAATTTATCCATGCCGCCTCGGACCACAACATGTCATACACCAAATCACGCGGACCGACGAGCCGAAGCCGATGCTGTTTAAGTCGATATGATTGGACAACGATTATGAGAGTTATGGCCGAAAAACCTTTATTATCGTTTTCTAGATATTTGTCATTTATCTATGCGGTCTCGGACCACAACATGTCATACACCAAATCACGCGGACCGACGAGCCGAAGCCGATGCTGTGTAATTCGATATGATCGGACAACGATTATGAGAGTTATGGCCGAATAACTTTTTATCGTTTTCTAGATATTTGTCATTTATCCATGCGGTCTCGGACCACAACATGTCGTACACCAAATCACGCGGACCGACGAGCCGAAGCCGATGCTGTTTAAGTCGATATGATTGGACAACGATTATGAGAGTTATGGCTGAAAAACCTTTTTTATCGTTTTCTACATATTTTTAATTTATCCATGCGGTCTCGGACCACAACATGTCATACACCAAATCACGCGGATCGACGAGCCGAAGCCGATGCTGTTTAATTCGATATGATCGGACAACGATTATGAGAGTTATGGCCGAATAACTTTTTTATCGTTTTCTAGATATTTGTCATTTATCCATGCGGTCTCGGACCACAACATGTCGTACACCAAATCACGCGGACTGACGAGCCGAAGCCGATTCTGTTTAAGTCGATAAGATTGGACAACGATTATGAGAAGGTGCCGAAAACCTTTCTTCATCGCTTCTTCTTCGCGCCTTAATTTCTGATTCATGGTCTGTGGACCACAACATGTAATAAACCAAATCACGCGGTCCGACGAGCCGAAGCCGATGCTGTTTGATTCGATATGATCGGACAACGATTATGAGAGTAATGGCTGAATAACTTTTTTATCGTTTTATACATATTTTTTATTTATCCATGCGGTCTCGGAATACAACATGTCATACACCAAATCACGCGGACCGACGAGCCAAAGCCGATGCTGTGTAATTCGATATGATTGGACAACGATTATGAGAGTTATGGCCGAAAAACCTTTTTTATCGTTTTCTACATATTTTTAATTTATCCATGCGGTCTCGGACCACAACATGTAATACACCAAATCACGCGGACTGACGAGCCGAAGCCGATGCCGTTTGATTCGATATGATCGGACAACGATTATGAGAGTAATGGCCGAATAACTTTTTTATCGTTTTATACATATTTTTTTTTTATCCATGCGGTCTCGGACCACAACATGTAACACACCAAATCACGCGGATTGACGAGTCGAAGCCGATGCTGTTTGATTCGATATGATCGGACAACGATTATGAGAGTTATGGCCGAATAACTTTTTATCGTTTTCTAGATATTTGTCATTTATCCATGCGGTCTCGGACCACAACATGTCAAACACTAAATCACGTGGACCGACAAGCCGAAGCTGATGCTGTTTAATTCGATATGATTGGACAACGATTATGAGAGTTATGGCCGAAAAACCTTTTTTATCGTTTTCTAGATATTTGTCATTTATCCATGCGGCCTCGGACCACAACATGTCATACACCAAATCACGCGGACCAACGAGCCGAAGCCGATGCTGTTTAATTCGATATGATTGGACAACGATTATGAGAGTAATGGCCGAAAAATCTTTTTTATCGTTTTCTAGATATTTGTCATTTATCCATGCGGTCTCGGACCACAACATGTCATACACCAAATCACGCGGACCGACAAGCCGAAGCCGATGCTGTTTAATTCGATATGTTCGGACAACGATTATGAGAGTTATAGCCGAAAAACCTTTTTTATCGTTTTTTAGATATTTGTCATTTATCCATGCGGTCTCGGACCACAACATGTCATACACCAAATCACGCGGACCGACGAGCCGAAGCCGATGCTGTTTAATTCGATATGATTGGACGACGATTATGAGAGTTATGGCCGAAAAACCTTTTTTATAATTTTCTACATATTTTTTATTTATCCATGCGGTCTCGGACCACAACATGTCATACACCAAATCACGCGGACCGACGACCCGAAGCCGATGCTGTTTAATTCGATATGATCGGACAACGATTATGAGAGTTATGGCCGAATAACTTTTATATCGTTTTCTAGATATTTGTCATTTATCCATGCGGTCTCGGACCACAACATGTCGTACACCAAACCACGCTAACCGACGAGCCGAAGCCGATACTGTTTGAATCGGTATAATCGGAACACGGATATGAGGGTTATTTCCGAAAAACCTTTTTTATCGTTTTCTAGATATTTGTCATTTATCCATGCGGTCTCGGACCACAACATGTCATACACCAAATCACGCGGACCGACAGGCCGAAGCCGATGCTGTTTAATTCGATATGATTCGACAACGATTATGAGAATTATGGCTGAAAAACCTTTTTTATCGTTTTCAAGATATTTGTCATTTATCCATGCGGTCTCGGACCACAACATGTCGTACATCAAATCATGCGGAGCGACGAGCCGAAGCCGATGCTGTTTAATTCGATATGATTGGACAACGATTATGAGAGTTATGGCCGAATAACTTTTTTATCGTTTTCTAGATAATTGTCATTTATCCATGCGGTCTCGAACCACAACATGTCATACACCAAATCACGCGGACCGACGAGCCGAAGCCGATGCTGTTTAATTCGATATGATCGGACAACGATTATGAGAGTTATGGCCGAAAAACCTTTTTTATCGTTTTCTAGATTTTTGTCATTTATCTATGCGGTCTCAGACCACAACATGTCATACACCAAATCACGCGGACCAACGAGCCGAAGCCGATGCTGTTTAATTCGATATGATCGGACAACGATTATGAGAGTTATGGCCGAATAACTTTTTTATCGTTTTCTACATATTTTTAAATTATCCATGCGGTCTCGGACCACAACATGTAATACACCAAATCACGCGGACCGACGAGCCGAAGCCGATGCTGTTTGATTCGATATGATCGGACAGCGATTATGAGAGAAATGGCCGAATAACTTTTTTATCGTTTTCTACATATTTTTTATTTATCCATGCGGTCTCGGACCACAACATGTCATACACTCAATCACGCGGACCGACGAGCCGAAGCCGATGCTGTTTAATTCGTAATGATTGGACAACGATTATGAGAGTTATGGCCTAAAAACCTTTTTTATCGTTTTCTAGATATTTTTCATTTATCCATGCGGTCTCGGACCACAACATGTCATACACCAAATCACGCGGACCGACGAGCCGAAGCCGATGCTGTTTAATTCGATATGATCGGACAACGATTATGAGGATTATGGCCGAATAACTTTTTTATCGTTTTCTAGATATTTGTCAATTATCCATGCGGTCTCGGATTACAACATGTCATACACCAAATCACGCGGACCGACGAGCCGAAGCCGATGCTGTTTAATTCGATATGATTGGACAACGATTATGAGAGTTATGGCCGAATAACTTTTTTATCGTTTTCTAGATATTTGTCATTTATCCATGCGGTCTCGGACCACAACATATCATACACCAAATCACGCGGACCGACGAGCCGAAGCCGATGCTGTTTAATTCGATATGATTGGACATCGATTATGAGAGATATGGCCGAATAACTTTTTTATCGTTTTCTATATATTTGTCATTTATCCATGCGGTCTCGGATTACAACATGTCACACACCAAATCACGCGGACCGACGAGCCGAAGCCGATGCTGTTTAAGTCGATATGATTGGACAACGATTATGAGAGTTATGGCCGAAAAACCTTTTTTTATCGTTTTATAGATATTTGTCATTTATCTTTGCGGTCTCGGACCACAACATGTCATACACCAAATCACGCGGACCGACGAGCCGAAGCCGATGCTGTTTAATTCGATATGATTGGACGACGATTATGAGAGTTATGGCCGAAAAACCTTTTTTATCGTTTTCTACATATTTTTATTTATCCATGCGGTCTCGGACCACAACATGTCATACACTAAATCACGCGGACCGACGAGCCGAAGCCGATGCTGCTTAATTCGATATGATCGGACAACGATTATGAGAGTTATGGCCGAATAACTTTTTTATCGTTTTCTAGATATTTGTCATTTATCCATGCGGTCTCGGACCACAACATGTCGTACACCAAATCACGCTAACCGACGAGCCGAAGCCGATACTGTTTGAATCGGTATAATCGGAACACGGATTTGAGGGTTATGTCCGAAAAACCTTTTTTATCGTTTTCTACATATTTTAAATTTATCCATGCGGTCTCGGACCACAACATGTCATACACCAAATCACGCGGACCGACAAGCCGAAGCTGATGCTGTTTAATTCGATATGATTCGACAACGATTATGAGAATTATGGCTGAAAAACCTTTTTTATCGTTTTCAAGATATTTGTCATTTATCCATGCGGTATCGGACCACAACATGTCGTACATCAAATCATGCGGACCGACGAGCCGAAGCCGATGCTGTTTAATTCGATATGATTGGACAACGATTATGAGAGTTATGGCCCAATAACTTTTTTATCGTTTTCTAGATATTTGTCATTTATCCATGCGGTCTCGAACCACAACATGTCATACACCAAATCACGCGGACCGACGAGCCGAAGCCAATGCTGCTTAATTCGATATGATCGGACAACGATTATGAGAGTTATGGCCGAAAAACCTTTTTTATCGTTTTCTAGATATTTGTCATTTATCCATGCGGTCTCGGACCACAACATGTAATACACTTAATCACGCGGATTGACGAGGCGAAGCCGATGCTGTTTGATTCGATATGATCGGACAACGATTATGAGAGTAATGGCCGAATAACTTTATTATCGTTTTCTACATATTTTTAATTTATTCATGCGGTCTCGGACCACAACATGTCATACACCAAATCACGCGGACCG
>JAHFWJ010000415.1:0-32144 GCA_028555115.1 Himalopsyche japonica | reverse complement strand
ATTCCTCACAGTTTGACATGCAACACTTGGTATTTTAATGCAGGGATAGCCAACTCTTTTTTCTCGCGTACGTTCAAAAGTGAAAATGTTTTTATGTCATAACTTCCCTGAAATTAATCAGAACGCCTCGAAATAAAGTTCATTTTCTTTGTGGCATAATTCCTCACAGTTTGACATGCAACACTTGGTATTTTAAGTCAGGAATAGCCAACTCGTACTTTCACGCACGTACAAAAGTCAAAAAGTTTTTCCGTCACAACTTCCTTGAAATACATCATAACGCCCTGAAACAAACGTCTCTGTCCTTGTTGCATTATTCCTCACAGTTGGACATGCAACACTTGGTATTTGAAGGCAGGATTTGCCAACTCGTTTTTTCGCGTACGTATATATGAACTGTTTTTCTGTCATAACGTCCTTGATAACCATCAGAACGTCTTGAACAAAACGATTTCTCTTTCTTGCGTTAATCCTCAAAGTTTGAGAGGCAACACTTGGTATTTTAAAGCAGGGATAGCCAACTCGTACTTTTAACGTACATATAAAAGTCAAAACATTTTCTGTCATAACTTCCTTGAAATACATCAGAACGCCCTGAATCAAACGTCTCTGTCTTTGTTGAACGATTCCTCACAGTTTGACATGCAACACTTGGTATTTTAATGCAGGGATACTAACTTTTTTTTTTCTCGCGTACGTTCGTGCGAGCGTCTTATGTCATAATTTCCCTCTGAAATTAATCAGAACGCCTTCGAAATAAAAGTTCATTTTCTGTGGTATATATCCTCACAGTTTGACATGCAACACTTGGTATTTTAAGTCAGGAATAGCCAACTCGTACTTTTCACGCACGTACAAAAGTCAAAAAGTTTTTCCGTCACAACTTCCTTGAAATACATCATAACGCCCTGAAACAAACGTCTCTGTCCTTGTTGCATTATTCCTCACAGTTGGACATGCAACACTTGGTATTTAAAGGCAGGGATTGCCAACTCGTTTTTTCGCGTACGTATATATGAACTGTTTTTCTGTCTTAACGTCCTTGATAACCATCAGAACGTCCTTGAACAAAACGATTTCTCTTTCTTGCGTTAATCCTCATAGTTTGACAGGCAACACTTGGTATTTTAATGCAGGGATAGCCAACTCTTTTTTTTCGCGTACGTTCAAAAGTGAAAAGGTTTTATGTCATAACTTCCCTGAAATTAATCAGAACGCCTCGAAATAAAGTTCATTTTCTTTGTGGCATAATTCCTCACAGTTTGACATGCAACACTTGGTATTTTAAGTCAGGAATAGCCAGCTCGTACTTTTCACGCACCTACAAAAGTCAAAAAGGTTTTCCGTCACAACTTCCTTGAAATACATCATAACGCCCTGAAACAAACGTCTCTGTTCTTGTTGCATTATTCCTCACAGTTGGACATGCAACACTTGGTATTTGAAGGCAGGGATTGCCAACTCGTTTTTTCGCGTACGTATATATGAACAGTTTTTCTGTCATAACGTCCTTGATTACCATCAGAACGTCCTTGAACAAAACGATTTCTCTTTCTTGCGTTAATCCTCATAGTTTGACAGGCAACACTTGGTATTTTAAAGCAGGGATAGCCAACTCGTACTTTTAACGTACATACAAAAGTCAAAACATTTTCTGTCATAACTTCCTTGAAATACATCAGAACGCCCTGAATCAAACGTCTCTGTCTTTGTTGAATGATTCCTCACAGTTTGACATGCAACACTTGGTATTTAATGCAGGGATAGCCAACTCTTTTTTTTCGCGTACGTTCAAAAGTGAAAATGTTTTTATGTCATAACTTCCTGAAATTAATCAGAACGCCTCGAAATAAAGTTCATTTTCTTTGTGGCATATTCCTCACAGTTTGACATGCAACACTTGGTATTTTAAGTCAGGAATAGCCAACTCGTACTTTTCACGCACGTACAAAAGTCAAAAAGTTTTTCCGTCACAACTTCCTTGAAATACATCATAACGCCCTGAAACAAACGTTCTGTCCTTGTTGCATTATTCTCACAGTTGGACATGCAACACTTGGTATTTGAAGGCAGGGATTGCCAACTCGTTTTTCAAGTGTACGTATATATGAACTGTTTTTCTGTCATAACGTCCTTTGATAACCATCAGAACGTCCTTGAACAAAACGATTTCTCTTTCTGCGTTAATCCTCGCGTTTGACATGCAACACTTGGTATTTTAATGCAGGGATAGCCAACTCTTTTTTCGCGTACGTTCAAAAGTGAAAATGTTTTTATGTCATAACTTCCCTGAAATTAATCAGAACGCCTCGAAATAAAGTTCATTTTCTTTGTGGCATAATTCCTCACAGTTTGACATGCAACACTTGGTATTTTAAGTCAGGAATAGCCAACTCGTACTTTTCACGCACGTACAAAAGTCAAAAAGTTTTTCCGTCACAACTTCCTTGAAATACATCATAACGCCCTGAAACAAACGTCTCTGTCCTTGTTGCATTATTCCTCACAGTTGGACATGCAACACTTGGTATTTGAAGGCAGGGATTGCCAAACTCGTTTTTTCGCGTACGTATATATGAACTGTTTTTCTGTCATAACGTCCTTGATAACCATCAGAACGTCCTTGAACAAAACGATTTCTCTTTCTTGCGTTAATCCTCATAGTTTGACAGGCAACACTTGGTATTTTAAAGCAGGGATAGCCAACTCGTACTTTTAACGTACATACAAAAGTCAAAACATTTTCTGTCATAACTTCCTTGAAATACATCAGAACGCCCTGAATCAAACGTCTCTGTCTTTGTTGAATGATTCCTCACAGTTTGACATGCAACACTTGGTTTTTAATGCAGGGATAGCCAACTCTTTTTTCGCGTACGTTCAAAAGTGAAATGTTTTTATGTCATAACTTCCCTGAAATTAATCAGAACGCCTCGAAATAAAATTCATTTTCTTTGTGGCATAATTCCTCACAGTTTGACATGCAACACTTGGTATTTTAAGTCAGGAATAGCCAACTCGTACTTTTCACGCACGTACAAAAGTCAAAAAGTTTTTCCGTCACAACTTCCTTGAAATACATCATAACGCCCTGAAACAAACGTCTCTGTCCTTGTTGCATTATTCCTCACAGTTGGACATGCAACACTTGGTATTTGAAGGCAGGGATTGCCAACTCGTTTTTCGCGTACGTATATATGAACTGTTTTTCTGTCATAACGTCCTTGATAACCATCAGAACGTCCTTGAACAAAACGATTTCTTTCTTGCGTTAATCCTCATAGTTTGACAGGCAACACTTGGTATTTTAAAGCAGGGATAGCCAACTCGTACTTTTAACGTACATACAAAAGTCAAAACATTTTCTGTCATAACTTCCTTGAAATACATCAGAACGCCCTGAATCAAACGTCTCTGTCTTTGTTGAATGATTCCTCACAGTTTGACATGCAACACTTGGTATTTTAATGCAGGGATAGCCAACTCTTTTTTTTCGCGTACGTTCAAAAGTGAAAATGTTTTTATGTCATAACTTCCCTGAAATTAATCAGAACGCCTCGAAATAAAGTTCATTTTCTTTGTGGCATAATTCCTCACAGTTTGACATGCAACACTTGGTATTTTAAGTCAGGAATAGCCAACTCGTACTTTTCACGCACGTACAAAAGTCAAAAAGTTTTTCCGTCACAACTTCCTTGAAATACATCATAACGCCCTGAAACAAACGTCTCTGTCCTTGTTGCATTATTCCTCACAGTTGGACATGCAACACTTGGTATTTGAAGGCAGGGATTGCCAACTCGTTTTTTCGCGTACGTATATATGAACTGTTTTTCTGTCATAACGTCCTTGATAACCATCAGAACGTCCTTGAACAAAACGATTTCTCTTCTTGCGTTAATCCTCATAGTTTGACAGGCAACACTTGGTATTTTAAAGCAGGGATAGCCAACTCGTACTTTTAACGTACATTAAAAGTCAAAACATTTTCTGTCATAACTTCCTTGAAATACATCAGAACGCCCTGAATCAAACGTCTCTGTCTTTGTTGAATGATTCCTCACAGTTTGACATGCAACACTTGGTATTTTAATGCAGGGATAGCCAACTCTTTTTTTTCGCGTACGTTCAAAAGTGAAAATGTTTTTATGTCATAACTTCCCTGAAATTAATCAGAACGCCTCGAAATAAAGTTCATTTTCTTTGTGGCATAATTCCTCACAGTTTGACATGCAACACTTGGTATTTTAAGTCAGGAATAGCCAACTCGTACTTTTCACGCACGTACAAAAGTCAAAAAGTTTTTCCGTCACAACTTCCTTGAAATACATCATAACGCCCTGAAACAAACGTCTCTGTACTTATTGCATTATTCCTCACAGTTGGACATGCAACACTTGGTATTTGAAGGCAGGATTACACTCGTTTTTCGCGTACGTATATATGAACTGTTTTTCTGTCATGTTCTTGATAACCATCAAACGTCCTTGAACAAAACGATTTCTTCTTTTCTTTGCGTTAATCCTCATAGTTTGACAGGCAACACTTGGTATTTTAAAGCAGGGATAGCCAACTCGTACTTTTAACGTACATTTAAAAGTCAAAACATTTTCTGTCATAACTTCCTTGAAATACATCAGAACGCCCTGAATCAAACGTCTCTGTCTTTGTTGAATGATTCCTCACAGTTTGACATGCAACACTTGGTATTTTAATGCAGGGATAGCCAACTCTTTTTTTTCGCGTACGTTCAAAAGTGAAAATGTTTTTATGTCATAACTTCCCTGAAATTAATCAGAACGCCTCGAAATAAAGTTCATTTTCTTTGTGGCATAATTCCTCACAGTTTGACATGCAACACTTGGTATTTTAAGTCAGGAATAGCCAACTCGTACTTTTCACGCACGTACAAAAGTCAAAAAGTTTTTCCGTCACAACTTCCTTGAAATACATCATAACGCCCTGAAACAAACGTCTCTGTCCTTGTTGCATTATTCCTCACAGTTGGACATGCAACACTTGGTATTTGAAGGCAGGGATTGCCAACTCGTTTTTTCGCGTACGTATATATGAACTGTTTTTCTGTCATAACGTCCTTGATAACCATCAGAACGTCCTTGAACAAAACGATTTCTCTTTCTTGCGTTAATCCTCATAGTTTACAGGCAACACTTGGTATTTTAAAGCAGGGATAGCCAACTCGTACTTTTAACGTACATACAAAAGTCAAAACATTTTCTGTCACAACTTCCTTGAAATACATCATAACGCCCTGAAACAAACGTCTCTGTCCTTGTTGCATTATTCTCACAGTTAGATATGCAACACTGGTATTTGGGAACAAGTAGTGGATTTACCAGCTCGTTTTTTCGCGTACGTATATATGAACTGTTTTTCTGTCATAACGTCCTTGATAACCATCAGAACGTCCTTGAACAAAACGATTTCTCTTTCTTGCGTTAATCCTCATAGTTTGACAGGCAACACTTGGTATTTTAAAGCAGGGATGGCCAACTCGTACTTATAACGTACATACAAAAGTCAAAACATTTTCTGTCATAACTTCCTTGAAATACATCAGAACGCCCTGAATCAAACGTCTCTGTCTTTGTTGAATGATTCCTCACAGTTTGACATGCAACACTTGTTATTTTAATGCAGGGATAGCCAACTCTTTTTTTTCGCGTACGTTCAAAAGTGAAAATGTTTTTATGTCATAACTTTCCTGAAATTAATCAGAACGCCTCGAAATAAAGTTCCTTTTCTTTGTGGCATAATTCCTCACAGTTTGACATGCAACACTTGGTATGTTAAGTCAGGAATAGCCAACTCGTACTTTTCACGCACGTACAAAAGTCAAAAGTTTTTCCGTCACAACTTCCTTGAATACAATTAATGCTCCCTGAAACAAATCGTTTTTCTCTGTGTCCTTGTTGCATTATTCCTCACAGTTGGACATGCAACACTTGGTATTTGAAGGCAGGGATTGCCAACTGCTTTTCTTCATGTACGTATATATGGTGAACTGTTTTTCTGTCATAAACGTCCTGATCATCTGAACGTCCTTGAACAAAACGATTTCTCTTTCTGCGTTAATCCTCTTAGTTTGACTGGTGGCAACACTCGTATTTTAAAGCAGGGATAGCCAACTCGTACTCTTTAACGTACATACAAAAGCTAAACATTTTCTTATCAGCAACTTCCTGAAATACACTGTGAACGCCCTGAATCAAACGTTCTGTCTTTGTTGAATGATTCCTCACGTTTGGACATGCAACACTTGGTGTTTTAATGCAGGGGGATAGCCAATCATTTTTTCGCGTACGTTCAAAAGTAAAAAATGTTTTTCTGTCATAACTTCCTTGAAATTCATCAGAACGCCCTGAATCAAGCGTCTCTGTCTTTGTTGAATGATTCCTCACAGTTTGACATGCAACACTTGGTATTTTAATGCAGGGATAGCCAACTCTTTTTTTTCGTGTACGTTCAAAAGTGAAAATGTTTTTATGTCATAACTTCCCTGAAATTAATCAGAACGCCTCGAAATAAAGTTCATTTTCTTTGTGGCATAATTCCTCACAGTTTGACATGCAACACTGGTATTTTAAGTCAGGAATAGCCAACTCGTACTTTTCACGCACGTACAAAAGTCAAAAAGTTTTTCCGTCACAACTTCCCTGAAATACATCATAACGCCCTGAAACAAACGTCTCTGTCCTTGTTGCATTATTCCTCACAGTTGGACATGCAACACTTGGTATTTGAAGGCAGGGATTGCCAACTCGTTTTTTCGCGTACGTATATATGAACTGTTTTTCTGTCATAACGTCCTTGATAACCATCTGAACGTCCTTGAACAAAATGATTTCTCTTTCTTGCGTTAATCCTCATAGTTTGACAGGCAACACTTGGTATTTTAAAGCAGGGATAGCCAACTCGTACTTTTAACGAACATACAAAAGTCAAAACATTTTCTGTCATAACTTCCTTGAAATACATCAGGACGCCCTGAATCAAACGTCTCTGTCTTTGTTGAACGATTCCTCACAATTGGACATGCAACACTTGGTATTTAAAGGCAGGGATTGCCAACGAAGTTTTTTTTCGCGTACGTTCAAAAGTGAAAATGTTTTTATGTCATAACTTCCCTGAAATTAATCAGAACGCCTCGAAATAAAGTTCATTTTCTTGTGGCATAATTCCTCACAGTTTGACATGCAACACTTGGTATTTTAAGTCAGGAATAGCCAACTCGTACTTTTCACGCACGTACAAAAGTCAAAAAGTTTTTCCGTCACAACTTCCCCTTGAAATACATCATAACGCCCTGAAACAACGTTCTGTCCTTGTTGCATTATTCCCTCACAGTTGGACATGCAACAATTTTTTGGTATTTGAAGGCAGGGATTTGCCAACCTGTTTTTCGCGTACGTATATATGAACTGTTTTTCGTCATAACGTCCTTGATAACCATCAGAACGTCCTTGAACAAAACGATTTCTCTTCTTTGCGTTAATCCCTCATAGTTTGACATGCAACACTTGGTATTTTAAGTCAGGAATAGCCAACTCGTACTTTTCACGCACGTACAAAAAGTCAAAAAGTTTTTCCGTCACAACTTCCTTGAAATACATCATACCGCCCTGAAACAAACGTCTCTGTCCTTGTTGCATTATTCCTCACAGTTGGACATGCAACACTTGGTATTTGAAGGCAGGGATTGCCAACTCTCTTTTTCGCGTACGTATATATGAACTGTTTTTCTGTCATAACGTCCTTGATAACCATCAGAACGTCCTTGAACAAAACGATTTCGGTTTCTTGCGTTAATCCTCACAGTTTGACAGGCAACACTTGGTATTTTAAAGCAGGGATAACTCGTACTTTTCACGCACGTACAAAAGTCAAAAAGTTTTTCGTCACAACTTCCTTGAAATACATCATAACGCCCTGAAACAAACGTCTCTGTCCTTGATGCATTATTCCTCACAGTTGGACATGCAAAACTTGGTATTTGAAGGCAGGGATTGCCAACTCGTTTTTTCGCGTACGTATATATGAACTGTTTTTCTGTCATAACGTCCTTGATAACCATCAGAACGTTCCTGAACAAAACGATTTCTCTTTCTTGCGTAAATCCTCATAGTTTGACAGGCAACACTTGGTATTTTAAAGCAGGGATAGCCAACTCGTACTTTTAACGTACATACAAAAGTCAAAACATTTTCTGTCATAACTTCCTTGAAATACATCAGAACGCCCTGAATCAAACGTCTCTGTCTTTGTTAAATGATTCCTCACAGTTTGACATGCAACACTTGGTATTTTAATGCAGGGATAGCCAACTCTTTTTTTTCGCGTACGTTCAAAAGTGAAAATGTTTTATGTCATAACTTCCCTGAAATTAATCAGAACGCCTCGAAATAAAGTTCATTTTCTTTGTGGTATAATTCCTCACAGTTTGACATGCAACACTTGGTATTTTAAGTCAGGAATAGCCAACTCGTACTTTTCACGCACGTACAAAAGTCAAAAAGTTTTTCCGTCACAACTTCCTTGAAATACATCATAATGCCCTGAAACAAACGTCTCTGTCCTTGTTGCATTATTCCTCACAGTTGGACATGCAACACTTGGTATTTGAAGGCAGGGATTGCCAACTCGTTTTTTCTCGTACGTATATATGAACTGTTTTCCTGTCATAACGTCCTTGATAACCATCAGAACGTCCTTGAACAAAACGATTTCTTTTGCGTTAATCCTCATAGTTTGACAGGCAACAATTTGGTATTTTAAAGCAGGGGATAGCCAACTCGTACTTTTAACGTACATACAAAAGTCAAAACATTTTCTGTCATAACTTCCTTGAAATACATCAGAACGCCCTGAATCAAACGTCTCTGTCTTTTTTGAATGATTGCTCACAGTTTGACATGCAACACCTTGTATTTTAATGCAGGGATAGCCATTTTTTTTTTTTTTCGCGTACGTTCAAAAGTGAAAATGTTTTTATGTCATAACTTCCCTGAAATTAATCAGAACGCCTCGAAATAAAGTTCATTTTCTTTGTGGCATAATTCCTCACAGTTTGACATGCAACACTTGGTATTTTAAGTCAGGAATAGCCAACTCGTACTTTTAACGCACGTACAAAAGTCAAAAAGTTTTTCCGTCACAACTTCCTTGAAATACATCATAACGCCCTGAAACAAACGTGTCTGTCCTTGTTGCATTATTCCTCACAGTTAGACATGCAACACTTGGTATTTGAAGGCAGGGATTGCCAACTCGTTTTTTTCGCGTACGTATATATGAACTGTTTTTCTGTCATAACGTCCTTGATAACCATCAGAACGTCCTTGAACAAAACGATTTCTCTTTCTTGCGTTAATCCTCATAGTTTGACAGGCAACACTTGGTATTTTAAAGCAGGATAGCCAACTCGTACTTTTAACGTACATACAAAAGTCAAAACATTTTCTGTCATAACTTCCTTGAAATACATCAGAACGCCCTGAATCAAACGTCTCTGTCTTTGTTGAATGATTCCTCACAGTTTGACATGCAACACTTGGTGTTTTAATGCAGGGATAGCCAACTCTTTTTTTTCGCGTACGTTCAAAAGTGAAAATGTTTTTATGTCATAACTTCCCTGAAATTAATCAGAACGCCTCGAAATAAAGTTCATTTTCTTTGTGGCATAATTCCTCACAGTTTGACATGCAACACTTGGTATTTTAAGTCAGGAATAGCCAACTCGTACTTTTCACGCACGTACAAAAGTCAAAAAGTTTTTCCGTCACAACTTCCTTGAAATACATCATAACGCCCTGAAACAAACGTCTCTGTCCTTGTTGCATTATTCCTCACAGTTGGACATGCAACACTTGGTATTTGAAGGCAGGGATTGCCAACTCGTTTTTTCGCGTACGTATATATGAACTGTTTTTCTGTCATAACGTCCTTGATAACCATCAGAACGTCCTTGAACAAAACGATTTCTCTTTCTTGCGTTAATCCTCATAGTTTGACAGGCAACACTTGGTATTTTAAAGCAGGGATAGCCAACTCGTACTTTTAACGTACATACAAAAGTCAAAACATTTTCTGTCATAACTTCCTTGAAATACATCAGAATGCCGTGAATCAAACGTCTCTGTCTTTGTTGAATGATTCCTCACAGTTTGACATGCAACACTTGGTATTTTAATGCAGGGATAGCCAACTCTTTTTTTTCGCGTACGTTCAAAAGTGAAAATGTTGTTATGTCATAACTTCCCTGAAATTAATCAGAACGCCTCGAAATAAAGTTCATTTTCTTTGTGGCATAATTCCTCACAGTTTGACATGCAACACTTGGTATTTTAAGTCAGGAATAGCCAACTCGTACTTTTCACGCACGTACAAAAGTCAAAAAGTTTTTCGTCACAACTTCCTTGAAATACATCATAACGCCCTGAAACAAACGTCTCTGTCCTTGTTGCATAATTCTTCACAGTTGGACATGCAACACTTGGTATTTGAAGGCAGGGATTGCCAACTCGTTTTTTCGCGTACGTATATATGAACTGTTTTTCTGTCATAACGTCCTTTATAACCATCAGAACGTCCTTGAACAAAACGATTTCTCTTTCTTGCGTTAATCCTCATAGTTTGACAGGCAACACTTGGTATTTTTAAGCAGGGATAGCCAACTCGTACTTTTAACGTACATACAAAAGTTAAAAAACTTTTTCGGTCACAACTTCCTTGAAATACATCATAACGCCCTGAAACAAACGTCTCTGTCCTTGTTGCATTATTCCTCACAGTTGGACATGCAACACTTGGTATTTGAAGGCAGGGATTTACAACTTTCCGTTTTTTTCGCGTACGTATATATGAACTGTTTTTCTGTCATAACGTCCTTGAACAAAACGATTTCTCTTTCTTTTGCGTTAATCCTCACAGTTTGACATGCAACACTTGGTATTTTAAGTCAGGAAGAGCCAACTCGTACTTTTCACGCACGTACAAAAGTCAAAAAGTTTTTCCGTCACAACTTCCTTGAAATACATCATAACGCTCTGAAACAAACGTCTTTGTCCGTTTTGCATTATTCCTCACAGTTGGACATGCAACACTTGGTATTTGAAGGCAGGGATTGCCAACTCGTTTTTTCGCGTACGTATATATGAACTGTTTTTCTGTCATAACGTCCTTGATAACCATCAGAACGTCCTTGAACAAAACGATTTCTCTTTCTTGTGTTAATCCTCATAGTTTGACAGGCAACACTTGGTATTTTAAAGCAGGGAAAGCCAACTCGTACTTTTAACGTACATACAAAAGTCAAAACATTTTCTGTCATAACTTCCTTGAAATACATCAGAACGCCCTGAATCAAACGTCTCTGTCTTTGCTGAATGATTCCTCACAGTTTGACATGCAACACTTGGTATTTTAATGCAGGGATAGCCAAATCTTTTTTTTCGCGTACGTTCAAAAGTGAAAATGTTTTTATGTTATAACTTCCCTGCAATTAATCAGAACGCCTCGAAATAAAGTTCATTTTCTTTGTGGCATAATTCCTCACAGTTTGACATGCAACACTTGGTATTTTAAGTCAGGAATAGCCAACTCGTACTTTTCACGCACGTACAAAAGTCAAAAAGTTTTTCCGTCACAACTTCCTTGAAATACATCATAACGCCCTGAAACAAACGTTCCTGTCCTTGTTGCATTATTCCTCACAGTTGGACATGCCTGGTACATGGACACTTGGTATTTGAAGGCAGGGATTGCCAACTCGTTTTTTCGCGTACGTTTATATGAACTTTTTTTCTGTCATAACGTCCTTGATAACCATCAGAACGTCCTTTAACAAAACGATTTCTCTTTCTTGCGTTAATCCTCATAGTTTGACAGGCAACACTTGGTATTTGAAAGCAGGGATAGCCAACTCGTACTTTTAACGTACATACAAAAGTCAAAACATTTCGTTTGGCAACTTCCTTGAAATACATCACAACGCCCTGAATCAAACTTCTCTGTCTTTGTTGAATGATTCCTCACAGTTTGACATGCAACACTTGGTATTTTAATGCAGGGATGGCCAACTCTTTTTTTTCGCGTACGTTCAAAAGTGAAAATGTTTTAATGTCATAACTTCCCTGAAATTAATCAGAACGCCTCGAAATAAAGTTCATTTTCTTTGTGGCATAATTCCTCACAGTTTGACATGCAAACACTTGGTATTTTAAGTCAGGAATAGCCAACTCGTACTTTTCACGCACGTACAAAAGTCAAAAAGTTTTTCCGTCACAACTTCCTTGAAATACATCATAACGACCTCAAACAAACGTCTCTGTCCTGTTGAATGATTCCTCACAGTTTGACATGCAACGGGTATTTTAATGCAGGGGATAGCCAACTCTTTTTTCGCGTACGTTCAAAAGAATTAAGAAAGGTTTTTATGTCATAACTTCCCTGAAATTAATCAGAACGCCTCGAAATAAAGTTCATTTTCTTTGTGGCATAATTCCTCACAGTTTGACATGCAACACTTGGTATTTTAAGTCAGGAATAGCCAACTCGTACTTTTCACGCACGTACAAAGTCAAAAAGTTTTTCCGTCACAACTTCCTTGAAATACATCATAACGCTCTGAAACAAATGTCTCTGTCCTTGTTGCATTATTTCTCACAGTTGGACATGCAACACTTGGTATTTGAAGGCAGGGATTGCCAACTCGTTTTTTCGCGTACGTATATATGAACTGTTTTTCTGTCATAACGTCCTTGATAACCATCAGAACGTCCTTGAACAAAACGATTTCTCTTTCTTGCGTTAATCCTCATAGTTTGACAGGCAACACTTGGTATTTTAAAGCAGGGATAGCCAACTCGTACTTTTAACGTACATACAAAAGTCAAAACATTTTCTGTCATAACTTCCTTGAAATACATCAGAACGCCCTGAATCAAACGTCTCTGTCTTTGTTGAATGATTCCTCACAGTTTGACATGCAACACTTGGTATTTTAATGCAGGGATAGCCAACTCTTTTTTTTCGCGTACGTTCAAAAGTGAAAATGTTTTTATGTCATAACTTCCCTGAAATTAATCAGAACGCCTCGAAATAAAGTTCATTTTCTTTGTGGCATAATTCCTCACAGTTTGACATGCAACACTTGGTATTTTAAGTCAGTAATAGCCAACTCTTACTTTTCACGCACGTACAAAAGTCAAAAAGTTTTTCCGTCACAACTTCCTTGAAATACATCATAACGCCCTGAAACAAACGTCTCTGTCCTTGATGCATTATTCCTCACAGTTGGACATGCAACACTTGGTATTTGAAGGCAGGGATTGCCAACTCGTTTTTTCTTGTACGTATATATGAACTGTTTTTCTGTCATAACGTCCTTGATAACCATCAGAACGTCCTTGAACAAAACGATTTCTCTTTCTTGCGTTAATCCTCATAGTTTGACAGGCAACACTTGGTATTTTAAAGCAGGGATAGCCAACTCGTACTTTTAACGTACATACAAAGTCAAAACATTTTCTGTCATAACTTCCTTGAAATACATCAGAACGCCCTGAATCAAACGTCTCTGTCTTTGTTGAATGATTCCTCACAGTTTGACATGCAACACTTGGTATTTTAATGCAGGGATAGCCAACTCTTTTTTTTCGCGTACGTTCAAAAGTGAAAATGTTTTTATGTCATAACTTCCCTGAAATAATCAGAACGCCTCGAAATAAAGTTCATTTTCTTTGTGGCATAATTCCTCACAGTTTGACATGCAACACTTGGTATTTTAAGTCAGGAATAGCCAACTCGTACTTTTCACGCACGTACAAAAGTCAAAAAGTTTTTCCGTCACAACTTCCTTGAAATACATCATAACGCCCTGAAACAAACGTCTCTGTCCTTGTTGCATTATTCCTCACAGTTTGACATGCAACACTTGGTGTTTAAAGACAGGGATTGCCAACTCGTTTTTTCGCGTACGTATATATGAACTGTTTTTCTGTCATAACGTCCTTGATAACCATCAGAACGTCCTTGAACAAAACGATTTCTCTTTCTTGCGTTAATCCTCATAGTTTGACAGGCAACACTTGGTATTTTAAAGCAGGGATAGCCAACTCGTACTTTTAACGTACATACAAAAGTCAAAACATTTTCTGTCATAACTTCCTTGAAATACATCAGAACGCCCTGAATCAAACGTCTCTGTCTTTGTTGAATGATTCCTCACAGTTTGACATGCAACACTTGGTATTTTAATGCAGGGATAGCCAACTCTTTTTTTTCGCGTACGTTCAAAAGTGAAAATGTTTTTATGTCATAACTTCCCTGAAATTAATCAGAACGCCTCGAAATAAAGTTCATTTTCTTTGTGGCATAATTCCTCACAGTTTGACATGCAACACTTGGTATTTTAAGTCAGGAATAGCCAACTCGTACTTTTCAGCACGTACAAAAGTCAAAAAGTTTTTCCGTCACAACTTCCTTGAAATACATCATAACGCCCTGAAACAAACGTCTCTGTCCTTGTTGCATTATTCCTCACAGTTGGACATGCAACACTTGGTATTTGAAGGCAGGGATTGCCAACTCGTTTTTTCGCGTACGTATATATGAACTGTTTTTCTGTCATAACGTCCTTGATAACCATCAGAACGTCCTTGAACAAAACGATTTCTCTTTCTTGCGTTAATCCTCATAGGTTTGACAGGCAACACTTGGTATTTTAAAGCAGGGATAGCCAACTCGTACTTTTAACGTACATACAAAAGTCAAAACATTTTCTGTCATAACTTCCTTGAAATACATCAGAACGTCCTGAATCAAACGTCTCTGTCTTTGTTGAAGATTCCTCACAGTTTGAAAAGCAACACTTGGTATTTTTATGCAGGGATAGCCAACTCTTTTTTTTCGCGTACGTTCAAAAGTGAAATTGTTTTTATGTCATAACTTCCCTGAAATTAATCAAAACGCCTCGAAATAAAGTTCATTTTCTTTGTGGCGTAATTCCTTACAGTTTGACATGCAACACTTGGTATTTTAATGCAGGGATAGCCAACTCTTTTTTTCGCGTACGTTCAAAAGTGAAAATGTTTTTATGTCATTACTTCCCTGAAATTAATCAGAACGCCTCGAAATAAAGTTCATTTTCTTTGTGGCATAATTCCTCACAGTTTGACATGCAACACTTGGTATTTTAAGTCAGGAATAGCCAACTCGTACTTTCACGCACGTACAAAAGTCAAAAAGTTTTTCCGTCACAACTTCCTTGAAATACATCATAACGCCCTGAAACAAACGTCTCTGTCCTTGTTGCATTATTCCTCACAGTTGGACATGCAACACTTGGTATTTGAAGGCAGGGATTGCCAACTCGTTTTTTCGCGTACGTATATATGAACTGTTTTTCTGTCATAACGTCCTTGATAACCATCAGAACGTCCTTGAACAAAACGATTTCTCTTTCTTGCGTTAATCCTCATAGTTTGACAGGCAACACTTGGTATTTTTAAAGCAGGGATAGCCAACTCGTACTTTTAACGTACATACAAAAGTCAAAACATTTTCTGTCATAACTTCCTTGAAATACATCAGAACGCCCTGAATCAAACGTCTCTGTCTTTGTTGAATGATTCCTCACAGTTTGACATGCAACACTTGGTATTTTAATGCAGGGATAGCCAACTCTTTTTTTTCGCGTACGTTCAAAAGTGAAAATGTTTTTATGTCATAACTTCCCTGAAATTAATCAGAACGCCTCGAAATAAAGTTCATTTTCTTTGTGGCATAATTCCTCACAGTTTGACATGCAACACTTGGTATTTTAAGTCAGGAATAGCCAACTCGTACTTTTCACGCACGTACAAAAGTCAAAAAGTTTTTCCGTCACAACTTCCTTGAAATACATCATAACGCCCTGAAACAAACGTCTCTGTCCTTGTTGCATTATTCCTCACAGTTGGACATGCAACACTTGGTATTTGAAGGCAGGGATTGCCAACTCGTTTTTTCGCGTACGTATATATGAACTGTTTTTCTGTCATAACGTCCTTGATAACCATCAGAACGTCCTTGAACAAAACGATTTCTCTTTCTTGCGTTAATCCTCATAGTTTGACAGGCAACACTTGGTATTTTAAAGCAGGGATAGCCAACTCGTACTTTTAACGTACATACAAAAGTCAAAACATTTTCTGTCATAACTTCCTTGAAATACATCAGAACGCCCTGAATCAAACGTCTCTGTCTTTGTTGAATGATTCCTCACAGTTTGACATGCAACACTTGGTATTTTAATGCAGGGATAGCCAACTCTTTTTCGCGTACGTTCAAAAGTGAAAATGTTTTTATGTCATAACTTCCCTGAAATTAATCAGAACGCCTCGAAATAAAGTTCATTTTCTTTGTGGCATAATTCCTCACAGTTTGACATGCAACACTTGGTATTTTAAGTCAGGAATAGCCAACTCGTACTTTTCACGCACGTACAAAAGTCAAAAAGTTTTTCCGTCACAACTTCCTTGAAATACATCATAACGCCCTGAAACAAACGTCTCTGTCCTTGTTGCATTATTCCTCACAGTTGGACATGCAACACTTGGTATTTGAAGGCAGGGATTGCCAACTCGTTTTTTCGCGTACGTATATATGAACTGTTTTTCTGTCATAACGTCCTTGATAACCATCAGAACGTCCTTGAACAAAACGATTTCTCTTTCTTGCGTTAATCCTCATAGTTTGACAGGCAACACTTGGTATTTTAAAGCAGGGATAGCCAACTCGTACTTTTAACGTACATACAAAAGTCAAAACATTTTCTGTCATAACTTCCTTGAAATACATCAGAACGCCCTGAATCAAACGTCTCTGTCTTTGTTGAATGATTCCTCACAGTTTGACATGCAACACTTGGTATTTTAATGCAGGGATAGCCAACTCTTTTTTTTCGCGTACGTTCAAAAGTGAAAATGTTTTTATGTCATAACTTCCCTGAAATTAATCAGAACGCCTCGAAATTAAGTTCATTTTCTTTGTGGCATAATTCCTCACAGTTTGACATGCAACACTTGGTATTTTAAGTCAGGAATAGCCAACTCGTACTTTTCACGCACGTACAAAAGTCAAAAAGTTTTTCCGTCACAACTTCCTTGAAATACATCATAACGCCCTGAAACAAACGTCTCTGTCCTTGTTGCATTATTCCTCACAGTTGGACATGCAACACTTGGTATTTGAAGGCAGGGATTGCCAACTCGTTTTTTCGCGTACGTATATATGAACTGTTTTTCTGTCATAACGTCCTTGATAACCATCAGAACGTCCTTGAACAAAACGATTTCTCTTTCTTGCGTTAATCCTCATAGTTTGACAGGCAACACTTGGTATTTTAAAGCAGGGATAGCCAACTCGTACTTTTAACGTACATACAAAAGTCAAAACATTTTCTGTCATAACTTCCTTGAAATACATCAGAACGCCCTGAATCAAACGTCTCTGTCTTTGTTGAATGATTCCTCACAGTTTGACATGCAACACTTGGTATTTTAATGCAGGGATAGCCAACTCTTTTTTTTCGCGTACGTTCAAAAGTGAAAATGTTTTTATGTCATAACTTCCCTGAAATTAATCAGAACGCCTCGAAATAAAGTTCATTTTCTTTGTGGCATAATTCCTCACAGTTTGACATGCAACACTTGGTATTTTAAGTCAGGAATAGCCAACTCGTACTTTTCACGCACGTACAAAAGTCAAAAAGTTTTTCCGTCACAACTTCCTTGAAATACATCATAACGCCCTGAAACAAACGTCTCTGTCCTTATTGCATTATTCCTCACAGTTGGACATGCAACACTTGGTATTTGAAGGCAGGGATTGCCAACTCGTTTTTTCGCGTACGTATATATGAACTGTTTTTCTGTCATAACGTCCTTGATAACCATCAGAACGTCCTTGAACACACGGTTTCTCTTTCTTGCGTTAATCCTCATAGTTTGACAGGCAACACTTGGTATTTTAAAGCAGGGATAGCCAACTCGTACTTTTAACGTACATACAAAAGTCAAAACATTTTCTGTCATAACTTCCTTGAAATACATCAGAACGCCCTGAATCAAACGTCTCTGTCTTTGTTGAATGATTCCACACAGTTTGACATGCAACACTTGGTATTTTAAGTCAGGAATAGCCAACTCGTACTTTTCACGCACGTACAAAAGTCAAAGAGTTTTTCCGTCACAACATCCTTGAAATACATCATAACGCCCTGAAACAAACGTCTCTGTCCTTGATGCATTATTCCTCACAGTTGGACATGCAACACTTGGTATTTGAAGGCAGGGATTGCCAACTCGTTTTTTCGCGTACGTATATATGAACTGTTTTTCTGTCATAACGTCCTTGATAACCATCAGAACGTCCTTGAACAAAACGATTTCTCTTTCTTGCGTTAATCCTCATAGTTTGACAGGCAACACTTGGTATTTTAAAGCAGGGATAGCCAACTCGTACTTTTAACGTACATACAAAAGTCAAAACATTTTCTGTCATAACTTCCTTGAAATACATCAGAACGCCCTGAATCAAACGTCTCTGTCTTTGTTGAATGATTCCTCACAGTTTGACATGCAACACTTGGTATTTTAATGCAGGGATAGCCAACTCTTTTTTTTCGCGTACGTTCAAAAGTGAAAATGTTTTTATGTCATAACTTCCTGAAATTAATCAGAACGCCTCGAAATAAAGTTCATTTTCTTTGTGGCATAATTCCTCACAGTTTGACATGCAACACTTGGTATTTTAAGTCAGGAATAGCCAACTCGTACTTTTCACGCACGTACAAAAGTCAAAAAGTTTTTCCGTCACAACTTCCTTGAAATACATCATAATGCCCTGAAACAAACGTCTCTGTCCTTATTGCATTATTCCTCACAGTTGGACATGCAACACTTGGTATTTGAAGGCAGGGATTGCCAACTCGTTTTTTCGCGTACGTATATATGAACTGTTTTTCTGTCATAACGTCCTTGATAACCATCAGAACGTCCTTGAACAAAACGATTTCTCTTTCTTGCGTTAATCCTCATAGTTTGACAGGCAACACTTGGTATTTTAAAGCAGGGATAGCCAACTCGTACTTTTAACGTACATACAAAAGTCAAAACATTTTCTGTCATAGCTTCCTTGAAATACATCAGAACGTCCTGAATCAAACGTCTCTGTCTTTGTTGAATGATTCCTCACAGTTTGACATGCAACACTTGGTATTTTAATGCAGGGATAGCCAACTCTTTTTTTTCGCGTACATTCAAAAGTGAAAATGTTTTTATGTCATAACTTCCCTGAAATTAATCAGAACGCCTCGAAATAAAGTTCAGTTTCTTTGTGGAATAATTGCTCACAGTTTGACATGCAACACTTGGTATTTTAAGTCAGGAATAGCCAACTCGTACTTTTCACGCACGTACAAAAGTCAAAAAGTTTTTCCGTCACAACTTCCTTGAAATACATCATAACGCCCTGAAACAAACGTCTCTGTCCTTGTTGCATTATTCCTCACAGTTGGACATGCAACACTTGGTATTTGAAGGCAGGGATTGCCAACTCGTTTTTTCGCGTACGTATATATGAACTGTTTTTCTGTCATAACGTCCTTGATAACCATCAGAACGTCCTTGAACAAAACGATTTCTCTTTCTTGCGTTAATCCTCATAGTTTGACAGGCAACACTTGGTATTTTAAAGCAGGGATAGCCAACTCGTACTTTTAACGTACATACAAAAGTCAAAACATTTTCTGTCATAACTTCCTTGAAATACATCAGAACGCCCTGAATCAAACGTCTCTGTCTTTGTTGAATGATTCCTCACAGTTTGACATGCAACACTTGGTATTTTAATGCAGGGATAGCCAACTCTTTTTTTTCGCGTACGTTCAAAAGTAAAAATGTTTTTATGTCATAACTTCCCTGAAATTAATCAGAACGCCTCGAAATAAAGTTCATTTTCTTTGTGGCATAATTCCTCACAGTTTGACATGCAACACTTGGTATTTTAAGTCAGGAATAGCCAACTCGTACTTTTCACGCACGTACAAAAGTCAAAAAGTTTTTCCGTCACAACTTCCTTGAAATACATCATAAGCCCTGAAACAAACGTCTCTGTCCTTGTTGCATTATTCCTCAAAGTTGGACATGCAACACTTGGTATTGTTGAAGGCAGGGATTGCCAACTCGTTTTTCGCGTACGTATATATGAACTGTTTTTCTGTCATAACGTCCTTGATAACCATCAGAACGTCCTTGAACAAAACGATTTCTCTTTCTTGCGTTAATCCTCATAGTTTGACGAGCAACACTTGGTATTTTAAAGCAGGGATAGCCAACTCTTACTTTTAACGTACATAAAAAAGTCAAAACATTTTCTGTCATAACTTCCTTGAAATACATCAGAACGCCCTGAATCAAACGTCTCTGTCTTTGTTGAATGATTCCTCACAGTTTGACATGCAACACTTGGTATTTTAATGCAGGGATAGCCAACTCTTTTTTTTCGCGTACGTTCAAAAGTGAAAATGTTTTTATGTCATAACTTCCCTGAAATTAATCAGAACGCCTCGAAATAAAGTTCATTTTCTTTGTGGCATAATTCCTCACAGTTTGACATGCAACACTTGGTATTTTAAGTCAGGAATAGCCAACTCGTACTTTTCACGCACGTACAAAAGTCAAAAAGTTTTTCCGTCACAACTTCCTTGAAATACATCATAACGCCCTGGAACAAACGTCTCTGTCCTTGTTGCATTATTCCTCACAGTTGGACATGCAACACTTGGTATTTGAAGGCAGGGATTGCCAACTCGTTTTTTCGCGTACGTATATATGAACTGTTTTTCTGTCATAACGTCCTTGATAACCATCAGAACGTCCTTGAACAAAACGATTTCTCTTTCTTGCGTTAATCCTCATAGTTTGACAGCAACACTTGGTATTTTAAAGCAGGGATAGCCAACTCGTACTTTTAACGTACATATAAAAGTCAAAACATTTTCTGTCATAACTTCCTTGAAATACATCAGAACGCCCTGAATCAAACGTCTCTGTCTTTGTTGAATGAGTCCTCACAGTTTAACATGCAACACTTGGTATTTTAATGCAGGGATGGCCAACTCTTTTTTTTCGCGTACGTTCAAAAGTGAAAATGTTTTTATGTCATAACTTCCCTGAAATTAATCAGAACGCCTCGAATAAAAGTTCATTTTCTTTGTGGCGTAATTCCTTACAGTTTGACATGCAACACTTGGTATTTTAAGTCAGGAATAGCCAACTCGTACTTTTTACGCACGTACAAAAGTCAAAAAGTTTTTCCGTCACAACTTCCTTGAAATACATCATAACGCCCTGAAACAAACGTCTCTGTCCTTGTTGCATTATTCCTCACAGTTGGACATGCAACACTTGGTATTTGAAGGCGGGGATTGCCAACTCGTTTTTTCGCGTACGTATATATGAACTGTTTTTCTGTCATAACGTCCTTGATAACCATCAGAACGTCCTTGAACAAAACGATTTCTCTTTCTTGCGTTAATCCTCATAGTTTGACAGGCAACACTTGGTATTTTAAAGCAGGGATAGCCAACTCGTATTTTTAACGTACATACCAAAGTCAAAACATTTTCTGTCATAACTTCCTTGAAATACATCAGAACGCCCTGAATCAAACGTCTCTGTCTTTGTTGAACGATTCCTCACAGTTTGACATGCAACACTTGGTATTTTAATGCAGGGATAGCCAACTCTTTTTTCGCGTACGTTCAAAAGTGAAATTGTTTTTATGTCATAACTTCCCTGAAATTAATCAGAACGCCTCGAAATTAAGTTCATTTTCTTTGTGGCATAATTCCTCACAGTTTGACATGCAACACTTGGTATTTTAAGTCAGGAATAGCCAACTCGTACTTTTCACGCACATACAAAAGTCAAAAAGTTTTTCCGTCACAACTTCCTTGAAATACATCATAATGCCCTGAAACAAACGTCTCTGTCCTTGTTGCATTATTCCTCACAGTTGGACATGCAACACTTGGTATTTGAAGGCAGGGATTGCCAACTCGTTTTTTCGCGTACGTATATATGAACTGTTTTCCTGTCATAACGTCATTGATAACCATCATAACGTCCTTGAACAAAACGATTTCTCTTTCTTGCGTTAATCCTCATAGTTTGACAGGCAACACTTGGTATTTTAAAGCAGGGATAGCCAACTCGTACTTTTAACGTACATACAAAAGTCAAAACATTTTCTGTCATAACTTCCTTGAAATACATCAGAACGCCCTGAATCAAACGTCTGTCTTTGTTGAATGATTCCTCACAGTTTGACATGCAACACTTGGTATTTTAATGCAGGGATAGCCAACTCTTTTTTTTCGCGTACGTTCAAAAGTGAAAATGTTTTTATGTCCTTACTTTCCTGAAATTAATCAGAACGCCTCGAAATAAAGTTCATTTTCTTTGTGGCATAATTCCTCACAGTTTGACATGCAACACTTGGTATTTTAAGTCAGGAATAGCCAACTCGTACTTTTCACGCACGTACAAAAGTCAAAAAGTTTTTTCCGTCACAACTTCCTTGAAATACATCATAACGCCCTGAAACAAACGTCTCTGTCCTTGTTGCATTATTCCTCACAGTTGGACATGCAACACTTGGTATTTGAAGGCAGGGATTGCCAACTCGTTTTTTCGCGTACGTATATATGAACTGTTTTTCTGTCATAACGTCCTTGATAACCATCAGAACGTCCTTGAACAAAACGATTTCTCTTTCTTGCGTTAATCCTCATAGTTTGACAGGCAACACTTGGTATTTTAAAGCAGGGATAGCCAACTCGTACTTTTAACGTACATACAAAAGTCAAAACATTTTCTGTCATAACTTCCTTGAAATACATCAGAACGCCCTGAATCAAACGTCTCTGTCTTTGTTGAATGATTCCTCACAGTTTGACATGCAACACTTGGTATTTTAATGCAGGGATAGCCAACTCTTTTTTTTTCGCGTACGTTCAAAAGTGAAAATGTTTTTATGTCATAACTTCACTGAAATTAATCAGAACGCCTCGAAATAAAGTTCATTTTCTTTGTGGCATAATTCCTCACAGTTTGACATGCAACACTTGGTATTTTAAGTCAGGAATAGCCAACTCGTACTTTTCACGCACGTACAAAAGTCAAAAAGTTTTTCCGTCACAACTTCCTTGAAATACATCATAACGCCCTGAAACAAACGTCTCTGTCCTTGTTGCATTATTCCTCACAGTTGAACATGCAACACTTGGTATTTGAAGGCAGGGATTGCCAACTCGTTTTTTCGCGTACGTATATATGAACTGTTTTTCTGTCATAACGTCCTTGATAACCATCAGAACGTCCTTGAACAAAACGATTTCTCTTTCTTGCGTTAATCCTCATAGTTTGACAGGCAACACTTGGTATTTTAAAGCAGGGATAGCCAACTCGTACTTTTAACGTACATACAAAAGTCAAAACATTTTCTGTCATAACTTCCTTGAAATACATCAGAACGCCCTGAATCAAACGTCTCTGTCTTTGTTGAATGATTCCTCACAGTTTGACATGCAACACTTGGTATTTTAATGCAGGGATAGCCAACTCTTTTTTTTCGCGTACGTTCAAAAGTGAAAATGTTTTTATGTCATAACTTCCCTGAAATTAATCAGAACGCCTCGAAATAAAGTTCATTTTCTTTGTGGCATAATTCCTCACAGTTTGACATGCAACACTTGGTATTTTAAGTCAGGAATAGCCAACTCGTACTTTTCACGCACGTACAAAAGTCAAAAAGTTTTTCCGTCACAACTTCCTTGAAATACATCATAACGCCCTGAAACAAACGTCTCTGTCCTTGTTGCATTATTCCTCACAGTTGGACATGCAACACTTGGTATTTGAAGGCAGGGATTGCCAACTCGTTTTTTCGCGTACGTATATATGAACTGTTTTTCTGTCATAACGTCCTTGATAACCATCAGAACGTCCTTGAACAAAACGATTTCTCTTTCTTGCGTTAATCCTCATAGTTTGACAGGCAACACTTGGTATTTTAAAGCAGGGATAGCCAACTCGTACTT
The DNA here is from genome assembly GCA_028555115.1 of Himalopsyche japonica. NCBI lineage: Eukaryota > Metazoa > Arthropoda > Insecta > Trichoptera > Rhyacophilidae > Himalopsyche > Himalopsyche japonica. Next base: position 7,978 of record JAHFWJ010000415.1, on the reverse strand, counting down.
TTAACGTACATACAAAAGTCAAAACATTTTCTGTCATAACTTCCTTGAAATACATCAGAACGCCCTGAATCAAACGTCTCTGTCTTTGTTGAATGATTCCTCACAGTTTGACATGCAACACTTGGTATTTTAATGCAGGGATAGCCAACTCTTTTTTTTCGCGTACGTTCAAAAGTGAAAATGTTTTTATGTCATAACTTCACTGAAATTAATCAGAACGCCTCGAAATAAAGTTCATTTTCTTTGTGGCATAATTCCTCACAGTTTGACATGCAACACTTGGTATTTTAAGTCAGGAATAGCCAACTCGTACTTTTCACGCACGTACAAAAGTCAAAAAGTTTTTCCGTCACAACTTCCTTGAAAAACATCATAATGCCCTGAAACAAACGTCTCTGTCCTTGTTGCATTATTCCTCACAGTTGGACATGCAACACTTGGTATTTGAAGGCAGGGATTGCCAACTCGTTTTTTCGCGTACGTATATATGAACTGTTTTTCTGTCATAACGTCCTTGATAACCATCAGAACGTCCTTGAACAAAACGATTTCTCTTTCTTGCGTTAATCCTCATAGTTTGACAGGCAACACTTGGTATTTTAAAGCAGGGATAGCCAACTCGTACTTTTAACGTACATACAAAAGTCAAAACATTTTCTGTCATAACTTCCTTGAAATACATCAAAACGCCCTAAATCAAACGTCTCTGTCTTTGTTGAATGATTCCTCACAGTTTGACATGCAACACTTGGTATTTTAATGCAGGGATAGTCAACTCTTTTTTTTCGCGTACGTTCAAAAGTGAAAATGTTTTTATGTCATAACTTCCCTGAAATTAATCAGAACGCCTCTAAATAAAGTTCATTTTCTTTGTGGCATAATTCCTCACAGTTTGACATGCAACACTTGGTATTTTAAGTCAGGAATAGCCAACTCGTACTTTTCACGCACGTACAAAAGTCAAAACATTTTCTGTCATAACTTCCTTGAAATACATCAAAACGCCCTGAATCAAACGTCTCTGTCTTTGTTGAATGATTCCTCACAGTTTGACATGCAACACTTGGTATTTTAATGCAGGGATAGTCAACTCTTTTTTTTCGCGTACGTTCAAAAGTGAAAATGTTTTTATGTCATAACTTCCCTGAAATTAATCAGAACGCCTCGAAATAAAGTTCATTTTCTTTGTGGCATAATTCCTCACAGTTTGACATGCAACACTTGGTATTTTAAGTCAGGAATAGCCAACTCGTACTTTTCACGCACGTACAAAAGTCAAAAAGTTTTTCCGTCACAACTTCCTTGAAATACATCATAACGCCCTGAAACAAACGTCTCTGTCCTTGTTGCATTATTCCTCACAGTTTGACAGCAACACTTGGTATTTTAAAGCAGGGATAGCCAACTCGTACTTTTAACGTACATACAAAAGTCAAAACATTTTCTGTCATAACTTCCTTGAAATACATCAGAACGCCCTGAAACAAACGTCTCTGTCCTTGTTGCATAATTCCTCATAGTTTGACAGGCAACACTTGGTTTTTTAAAGCAGGGATAGCCAACTCGTACTTTTAACGTACATACAAAAGTCAAAACATTTTCCGTCACAACTTCCTTGAAATACATCATAACGCCCTGAAACAAACGTCTCTGTCCTTGTTGCATTATTCCTCACAGTTTGACATGCAACACTTGGTATTTTAAGTCAGGAATAGCCAACTCGTACTTTTCACGCACGTACAAAAGTCAAAAAGTTTTTCCGTCACAACTTCCTTGAAATACATCATAACGCCCTGAAACAAACGTCTCTGTCCTTGTTGCATTATTCCTCACAGTTGAACATGCAACACTTGGTATTTGAAGGCAGGGATTGCCAACTCGTTTTTTCGCGTACGTATATATGAACTGTTTTTCTGTCATAACGTCCTTGATAACCATCAGAACGTCCGTGAACAAAACGATTTCTCTTTCTTGCGTTAATCCTCATAGTTTGACAGGCAACACTTGGTATTTTAAAGCAGGGATAGCCAACTCGTACTTTTAACGTACATACAAAAGTCAAAACATTTTCTGTCATAACTTCCTTGAAATACATCAGAACGCCCTGAATCAAACGTCTCTGTCTTTGTTGAATGATTCCTCACAGTTTGACATGCAACACTTGGTATTTTAATGCAGGGATAGCCAACTCTTTTTTTTCGCGTACGTTCAAAAGTGAAAATGTTTTTATGTCATAACTTCCCTGAAATTAATCAGAACGCCTCGAAATAAAGTTCATTTTCTTTGTGGCATAATTCCTCACAGTTTGACATGCAACACTTGGTATTTTAAGTCAGGAATAGCCAACTCGTACTTTTCACGCACGTACAAAAGTCAAAAAGTTTTTCCGTCACAACTTCCTTGAAATACATCATAACGCCCTGAAACAAACGTCTCTGTCCTTGTTGCATTATTCCTCATAGTTTGACAGGCAACACTTGGTATTTTAAAGCAGGGATAGCCAACTCGTACTTTTAACGTACATACAAAAGTCAAAACATTTTCTGTCATAACTTCCTTGAAATACATCAAAACGCCCTGAATCAAACGTCTCTGTCTTTGTTGAATGATTCCTCACAGTTTGACATGCAACACTTGGTATTTTAATGCAGGGATAGCCAACTCTTTTTTTTCGCGTACGTTCAAAAGTGAAAATGTTTTTATGTCATAACTTCCCTGAAATTAATCAGAACGCCTCGAAATAAAGTTCATTTTCTTTGTGGCATAATTCCTCACAGTTTGACATGCAACACTTGGTATTTTAAGTCAGGAATAGCCAACTCGTACTTTTCACGCACGTACAAAAGTCAAAAAGTTTTTCCGTCACAACTTCCTTGAAATACATCATAACGCCCTGAAACAAACGTCTCTGTCCTTGTTGCATCATTCCTCACAGTTGGACAAGCAACACTTGGTATTTAAAGGCAGGGATTGCCAACTCGTTTTTTCGCGTACGTATATATGAACTGTTTTTCTGTCATAACGTCCTTGATAACCATCAGAACGTCCTTGAACAAAACGATTTCTCTTTCTTGCGTTAATCCTCATAGTTTGACAGGCAACACTTGGTATTTTAAAGCAGGGATAGCCAACTCGTACTTTTAACGTACATACAAAAGTCAAAACATTTTCTGTCATAACTTCCTTGAAGTACATCAGAACGTCCTGAATCTAACGTCTCTGTCTTTGTTGAATGATTCCTCACAGTTTGACATGCAACACTTGGTATTTTAATGCAGGGATAGCCAACTCTTTTTTTTCGCGTACGTTCAAAAGTGAAAATGTTTTTATGTCATAACTTCCCTGAAATTAATCAGAACGCCTCGAAATAAAGTTCATTTTCTTTGTGGCATAATTCCTCACAGTTTGACATGCAACACTTGGTATTTTAAGTCAGGAATAGCCAACTCGTACTTTTCACGCACGTACAAAAGTCAAAAAGTTTTTCCGTCACAACTTCCTTGAAATACATCATAACGCCCTGAAACAAACGTCTCTGTCCTTGTTGCATTATTCCTCACAGTTGGACATGCAACACTTGGTATTTGAAGGCAGGGATTGCCAACTCGTTTTTTCGCGTACGTATATATGAACTGTTTTTCTGTCATAACGTCCTTGATAACCATCAGAACGTCCTTGAACAAAACGATTTCTCTTTCTTGCGTTAATCCTCATAGTTTGACAGGCAACACTTGGTATTTTAAAGCAGGGATAGCCAACTCGTACTTTTAACGTACATACAAAAGTCAAAACATTTTCTGTCATAACTTCCTTGAAATACATCAGAACGCCCTGAATCTAACGTCTCTGTCTTTGTTGAATGATTCCTCACAGTTTGACATGCAACACTTGGTATTTTAATGCAGGGATAGCCAACTCTTTTTTTTCGCGTACGTTCAAAAGTGAAAATGTTTTTATGTCATAACTTCCCTGAAATTAATCAGAACGCCTCGAAATAAAGTTCATTTTCTTTGTGGCATAATTCCTCACAGTTTGACATGCAACACTTGGTATTTTAAGTCAGGAATAGCCAACTCGTACTTTTCACGCACGTACAAAAGTCAAAAAGTTTTTCCGTCACAAATTCCTTGAAATACATCATAACGCCCTGAAACAAACGTCTCTCTCCTTGTTGCATTATTCCTCACAGTTGGACATGCAACACTTGGTATTTGAAGGCAGGGATTGCCAACTCGTTTTTTCGCGTACGTATATATGAACTGTTTTTCTGTCATAACGTCCTTGATAACCATCAGAACGTCCTTGAACAAAACGATTTCTCTTTCTTGCGTTAATCCTCATAGTTTGACAGGCAACACTTGGTATTTTAAAGCAGGGATAGCCAACTCGTACTTTTAACGTACATACAAAAGTCAAAACATTTTCTGTCATAACTTCCTTGAAATACATCAGAACGCCCTGAATCAAACGTCTCTGTCTTTGTTGAATGATTCCTCACAGTTTGACATGCAACACTTGGTATTTTAATGCAGGGATAGCCAACTCTTTTTTTTCGCGTACGTTCAAAAGTGAAAATGTTTTTATGTCATAACTTCCCTGAAATTAATCAGAACGCCTCGAAATAAAGTTCATTTTCTTTGTGGCATAATTCCTCACAGTTTGACATGCAACACTTGGTATTTTAAGTCAGGAATAGCCAACTCGTACTTTTCACGCACGTACAAAAGTCAAAAAGTTTTTCCGTCACAACTTCCTTGAAATACATCATAACGCCCTGAAACAAACATCTCTGTCCTTGTTGCATTATTCCTCATAGTTTGACAGGCAACACTTGGTATTTTAAAGCAGGGATAGCCAACTCGTACTTTTAACGTACATACAAAAGTCAAAACATTTTCCGTCATAACTTCCTTGAAATACATCAGAACGCCCTGAATCTAACGTCTCTGTCTTTGTTGAATGATTCCTCACAGTTTGACATGCAACACTTGGTATTTTTAATGCAGGGATAGCCAACTTTTTTTTTCGCGTACGTTCAAAAGTGAAAATGTTTTTATGTCATAACTTCCCTGAAATTAATCAGAACGCCTCTAAATAAAGTTCATTTTCTTTGTGGCATAATTCCTCACAATTTGACATGCAACACTTGGTATTTTAAGTCAGGAATAGCCAACTCGTACTTTTCACGCACGTACAAAAGTCAAAAAGTTTTTCCGTCACAACTTCCTTGAAATACATCATAACGCCCTGAAACAAACGTCTCTGTCCTTTTTGCATTATTCCTCATAGTTTGACAGGCAACACTTGGTATTTTAAAGCAGGGATAGCCAACTCGTACTTTTAACGTACATACAAAAGTCAAAACATTTTCTGTCATAACTTCCTTGAAATACATCAGAACGCCCTGAATCAAACGTCTCTGTCTTTGTTGAATGATTCCTCACAGTTTGACATGCAACACTTGGTATTTTAATGCAGGGATAGCCAACTCTTTTTTTTCGCGTACGTTCAAAAGTGAAAATGTTTTTATGTCATAACTTCCCTGAAATTAATCAGAACGCCTCTAAATAAAGTTCATTTTCTTTGTGGCATAATTCCTCACAGTTTGACATGCAACACTTGGTATTTTAAGTCAGGAATAGCCAACTCGTACTTTTCACGCACGTACAAAAGTCAAAAAGTTTTTCCGTCACAACTTCCTTGAAATACATCATAACGCCCTGAAACAAACGTCTCTGTCCTTGTTGCATTATTCCTCATAGTTTGACAGGCAACATTTGGTATTTTAAAGCAGGGATAGCCAACTCGTACTTTTAACGTACATACAAAAGTCAAAACATTTTCTGTCATAACTTCCTTGAAATACATCAGAACGCCCTGAAACAAACGTCTCTGTCCTTGTTGCATAATTCCTCATAGTTTGACAGGCAACACTTGGTTTTTTAAAGCAGGGATAGCCAAGTCGTACTTTTAACGTACATACAAAAGTCAAAACATTTTCTGTCATAACTTCCTTGAAATACATCAGAACGCCCTGAATCTAACGTCTCTGTCTTTGTTGAATGATTCCTCATAGTTTGACATGCAACACTTGGTATTTTAATGCAGGGATAGCCAACTCTTTTTTTTCGCGTACGTTCAAAAGTGAAAAGGTTTTTATGTCATAACTTCCCTGAAATTAATCAGAACGCCTCGAAATAAAGTTCATTTTCTTTGTGGCATAATTCCTCACAGTTTGACATGCAACACTTGGTATTTTAAGTCAGGAATAGCCAACTCGTACTTTTCACGCACGTACAAAAGTCAAAAAGTTTTTCTGTCACAACTTCCTTGAAATACATCATAACGCCCTGAAACAAACGTCTCTCTCCTTGTTGCATTATTCCTCACAGTTGGACATGCAACACTTGGTATTTAAAGGCAGGGATTGCCAACTCGTTTTTTCGCGTACGTATATATGAACTGTTTTTCTGTCATAACGTCCTTGATAACCATCAGAACGTCCTTGAACAAAACGATTTCTCTTTCTTGCGTTAATCCTCATAGTTTGACAGGCGACACTTGGTATTTTAAAAAGCAGGGATAGCCAACTCGTACTTTTAACGTACATACAAAAGTCAAAACATTTTCTGTCATAACGTCCTTGAAATACATCAGAGCGCCCTGAATCAAACGTCTCTGTCTTTGTTCAACGATTCCTCACAGTTTGACATGCAACACTTGGTATTTTAATGCAGGGATAGCCAACTCTTTTTTTCGCGTACGTTCAAAAGTAAAATTGTTTTTATGTCATAACTTCCCTGAAATTAATCAGAACGCCTCGAAATAAAATTCATTTTCTTTGTGGCATAATTCCTCACAGTTTGACATGCAACACTTGGTATTTTAAGTCAGGAATAGCCAACTCGTACTTTTCACGCACGTACAAAAGTCAAAAGTTTTTCCGTCACAACTTCCTTGAAATACATCATAACGCCCTGAAACAAACGTCTCTGTCCTTGTTGCATTATTCCTCATAGTTTGACAGGCAACACTTGGTATTTTAAAGCAGGGATAGCCAACTCGTACTTTTAAGGTACATACAAAAGTCAAAACATTTTCTGTCATAACTTCCTTGAAATACATCAAAACGCCCTGAATCAAACGTCTCTGTCTTTGTTGAACGATTCCTCACAGTTTGACATGCAACACTTGGTATTTTAATGCAGGGATAGCCAACTCTTTTTTTTCGCGTACGTTCAAAAGTGAAAATGTTTTTATGTCATAACTTCCGTGAACTTAATCAGAACGCCTCGAAATAAAGTTCATTTTCTTTGTGGCATAATTCCTCACAGTTTGACATGCAATACTTGGTATTTTAAGTCAGGAATAGCCAACTCGTGTTTTTCACGCACGTACAAAAGTCAAAAAGTTTTTCTTCACAACTTCCTTGAAATACATCATAACGCCCTGAAACAAACGTCTCTGTCCTTGTTGCATCATTCCTCACAGTTGGACAAGCAACACTTGGTATTTAAAGGCAGGGATTGCCAACTCGTTTTTTCGCGTACGTATATATGAACTGTTTTTCTGTCATAACGTCCTTGATAACCATCAGAACGTCCTTGAACAAAACGATTTCTCTTTCTTGCGTTAATCCTCATAGTTTTACAGGCAACACTTGGTATTTTAAAGCAGGGATAGCCAACTCGTACTTTTAACGGACATACAAAAGTCAAAACATTTTCTGTCATAACTTCCTTGAAGTACATCAGAACGCCCTGAATCTAACGTCTCTGTCTTTGTTGAATGATTCCTCACAGTTTGACATGCAACACTTGGTATTTTAATGCAGGGATAGCCAATTCGTACTTTTAACGTACATACAAAAGTCAAAACATTTTTTGTCATAACTTCCTTGAAATACATCAGAACGCCCTGAATCAAACGTCTCTGTCTTTGTTGAATGATTCCTCACAGTTTGACATGCAACGCTTGG
>JAHFWJ010000414.1:0-52506 GCA_028555115.1 Himalopsyche japonica | reverse complement strand
TGTGATATATTAAGAGTCCTCTATGTTTTGAGGTATTGTACAAACGTTTTAATCAGATAAGCGATGTTATGGTTAATTGTATCCTTTTAGATGTGTGTTTCATAAAAGGACACGTGAACAAATATTATTTCTTCATAAAGTAAATACGTTTTTAAAACTCATCAAGTTTATATACAACAAACTCTTTTTACACGGTTTTGATAAATAACACGGTCAAAAAAAAAACGGACACAAAACAAAAAAAATGTATGTATCTTTTTTTATTAAACAGATAAATAAACCTTTTGACATATTCGAATTTTTTAATGAATAAAAATTATGCAAGCAAAATAAAACTTGGAAGACAAATATGATATTTTTAATTTCTGCTGAATTCTAGGAAAATCGCGGAATAAAAAAATATTTGTGCACTTTTTAAGTTATGGTTCAATTTTCTTGATCGCAAAAATTGTCGCGTTCAATGCATATATTTCAATACCACATGTTGACAGGTGAAAAGACGAATTTTAATATACACATAATACGTTTACTTAATATTATTAAAAGTAAAGAAAAAAAACATATTGATTATTTATGTAAGCACTTGCGAGGTGTCTTTTTAAGTAAGTCCAAAAGCCCCCAAAATGGAAGAATAAAGTTACTTTTGATATTACAAAACGATTTTGATCAAACAATAAAAAAAAGAAAAACGCTTTTATTTGTAAATATGTTTTCAAATCGAGTATGCATAAATTTTCAGATATTCGCGTACAAACAATTCCAAAACGATATCATTCCAATGTGCAGTTTACAGGTAAATTATTGGGATGAGTTGTTCATTGGTGCTCATAGCACGTTTGGAATGCCCACCGTTGTTATTACTAAACAATGTTAGGGCTGTTATGTGCATACATCTGTGGAATTACTGAACTCGACAATTTGCATTCAGATCGGCACAACTGTGTCGCCTGGGGAGAATTACGAATGCATTTTAAAGAATTTTATTGCAAATTGCACACAAAACGTCCCCTGGATAACAAAATAAACGCATCTGTATATTCAATTGAAATTATATACTAGTGAGATGAATAAGTTATGTATTTTTAATAATTTCACAAGTAAAATAATTTCTTTAAATAACGATGTTTTATAAAATGTACATTTTTAAAAACTTAACTTTAAAGTATTTAGGTTCTTAGAGTTTCGTCTTTCGCTATTGTCAGACAAATTATCATTATACTTTGCCTGACTTTTATATAAGTTATGATATAGTTTCCCAACAGATGTCCGCGGAGATTTTTAGGTGACCCGAAACAGTCGAGTTTTATGTTGTACTTTATGAATTTTTGTAACTGCATGTGTTAATATGCATAAATATTGTTATATCAGCATAAGATGTTGAAAAGTATATTGTTTTGAATAAGAAATCAATTATGTAAATATTTATAATTTTAATTCAATGTTGATGTGCATAAAACATTTTTGGATTTTGGGCGGAGATTTTTGGGTGATTTGCGATTTTTCAATTAATTTTTATTGTTACTGTTTGTTTTAATGTACTTAATTATTGTTACATCAGCATAAGTTGTTGCAAAATTAGTTGTTTTGAATAAAAAATAAATTACATAAATATTTTTTATTTTAATCCAATGTTAATGATCCTTAAAACATTTTTAAATTTTTTGGTGGTCCGCGGATGTAAAAAGGTTGAGAAACTATGTATTATAATATGACACAATGATGTTAGTCGATGCGAAAGTAAATGACGCTGTAATAGTTAGTAATTTTATCACAAGACTCGATAATAAAACATTGCTATTAAAACAGATTCTGCTATTAAATTGACAGAAAGTTTTCCCTTTATTGTACATTGAAATTGTAGGTGAACAAACAATAATATTGTGCAATCTTTGCAATATAACATTATTTTATCGTTATAGCTATTCCGGCTATCGCTTTCTTTAGAACTATGACTAAATTAATCAAAGCCTGCCTATTGTATATTATAACAAGACTCTTTAAAAATAGTCGGTTTTAAAACGAGTGTCGCTGCATTCGCAATTAATTTAGTCACTAAGTCTCGATAATAAACCATTTGGATCAAATGATGTATGTTATTAAACTTACAGCAACTTTTCTATTTGTTGCATATTGAAATAGTAGGTGAAAAAACGAAAATTGATTTTGATTTTTTTGCTATAGCTATTTCAGCTTCTGTTATCTTCAGAACTATGATTTAACTAAAATTAATCCTGGTATTATATAAAAACGAGACATAACGAGTGTAATCGCTCATTAAATTAACAATACTTCATGTGTCACTAATTTTATCTTATATTATAACATTTGGAATAAGCAGTGTTATAAAGTGAACAGAAAATTTTCTCTTTGTTGCTCATTGAAATATAAGGCTGTAAAATAAAAATCATGAGAAAACTATGAAATATATTGGTTATATTGTAAGCAGTTATTGAACACATCTCGTTTCATCGCAATATTATCATTTTTTCAGCTGGTATTAGAAATTACGTGCACTGTACAGCAAATATTGTTTAGCTTATTATTTTATTACCATGGACTTTTGTATCATGGTAACGGACCGTAAAAATGGATAAAAATATAACACGGTGAAACAATAGCAATGTATTTTAGTTTTAAAAAAAATATACGATATATAGTTGATAGCTATTTCGGTTCAAGCCTTCATCCGAACTATGTATGAACGTACATTTAATTATCTATATATAGCTGTGTAGAAAAGGTACACGATACATCTTCTAATCTGTTCTAACACCATAGCTTCATATATGAACCTAAATATATGTTCCGCCTTTCGGCATCGTCAGTCATTCTCAAAAAATATGTCAAAAAACTCTTTATTGCGTCCGTATTACAGAACGAGTAAATTGATTGAAATGGTATTAATTTGGCCAGACTCCATCATAACACGGTGAAAAAATAGCGATGTGTATTTCAGTTCTACAAAATTTTAATATAAAGGTATTTACAAATTTTATTAGATATAAAGTTGCTAGCTGTTTCGGCTTACGCCTTCGTTAGTTAGTTCAGATGAAAACGTAAGCCGAAATCGTTTTCAACTATGTATCTTATATACTACGTATAACTAAAATGCCTTGCTATTTTTTCACTGTGTTATAATGGAGTTCTACCAAGTAAATATATATACCAATAGATAAAAATATATTTAAAGAATGTTACAGCGGTGTGATCGCAAACAAGTTCACGATTTTTATCATTATGGCGACAACGGTGATCGTTTTTAGTGATTTTACAAATAACAAAATATTGGTGTTTTGAAGATGAATATTTCAACAGTTAATGACGAAACGTTGAGCTTTTAGGAGCTTTTATGAACTTATTCTTTCACTACAAATCAATATTCCAATTAAATTCATAACTTGGCAAGTTGGTAGCTCGAATACAACAGAAAGTTTTATCAGGTATTCAACGCCATCTGACAGTAAAATTTACCGTTATTACAATTTGATATACACGGCTTTTGTTACTCTCATTGTTATTTGAACTTTGGCATCCGCCAAACAATAGTGAGCGGTTAGCCAGCTAACTGGAATTCATTTGCGGCGTGTCTAGGGATTGCAATACTATCCAGTATTTATTTTTGTATTCCGGTTTTGAAAGCAAGACATGCTGGTATTTCAGGATTACAATAACATCTTCAAATGAATGCATAGTTAGTAAAACTAGCATAGTAAAACTTTCGTTTGCAAGTAAATGTTTGTGTTGAAATATAGCCTGAGAATTCCTGATGTAATTGTTGGAACTGTTTACAGGAAATTAATCACTCATAATCAGGGTTTCGCCTATGGGGATCTTCAGGCATTTTATCACACATATGTATTACTAACAGCCAGTAAACAGTTGGCATTGTATAACATGAAAAAACTTTAAATATTGGTCGGAGATAATAAGAATTAATATATTTGAATTAATTGAAACAAAGTGACATTCATATTTGGAAAAATATTCATTTAACCATTACAATCTAACGATTTTGTGATAATTGGCGTTTACAATAGTCAACTAGTATTAAAATGTGATGGAAGAATTAACAATTTCGAGATCATTCTTGATTTTGTTTGGTTTTGTTGGATGAAATATTCGATGGCGCATTATTATGAAAATTACTTTTTTCTGATTGCCTTCTAATTGAACTTATCTTACTCAAGGAATTTTACAAAGGATTATTAGAAAGGTTAAATGGTTCATTCAGGATTGGTTGAGAGTTTACATTTCGCGTTAAAATAGTTAATGATCTCCAATGCTTTGATGCAATATTTTAACACCTTCAACTTCGTTGAATGATTATAAATTAACACTATTTACTTTAAATCTTATACAGTAAAACCCCCATTTCTATTAAAGTTGGGACCGTCTTATTTGGAGTAGCGATATTGGGGGAGTGAGTCCCATATAAAATTAGGGATTTTGTTTTTTTCCGCGAAAAATGAAAAACCAAGATTATTCTTATTTTTGAAAAAAAAAAAATGGATGAATTATTTAGTAGGTGATAAGATGCGTACCGCTCGCAAAATCCAGTAGACAGACAGTTGCCCGGCTATGCAGGTGTAGTCTGGCACGTGTTGAATACACAGAAGCTAGCCAATATTTGACTTACTCACTGAGTTTAACCTTATACGAGCGATGCCAACTGTTATCTGACAGTTTGATTGTGATAAAATGTCTGAAAATGTGAAAAGGCAAAACACGAAACGTAAGTGACGAAAAATGTTAAAAAACGAACAGAGTTTGAACGATTCAAATTGAAGTACTGCTAGTTTTCGAGTAACTATAACAAACATAACCTCAAAAGGTAATTATGTCATAAATTAATAACAGCAATGACTGGCTGCGATTTATGAGTCATCATTAAAATAACTTTCAATTCACTTAATAACAATATACACATGCAGTAGGTAATCTGTTCTAGTTTCATTATCAATTAATATGCAAGCCAAACAGAATAACACAGGCAGCCTGCCAGCCAAGTTTTGGTTCATTGTCGCCGAGTTATGTTTGAATCCGTGGAATGAGCGCATGTCAATTGCATATTCACTTTAAATAATGCCGTCGATAATAGATTTATCGCGTAAAATGAAACAGTGACACGACAATAAAAACGATTTTTATGTCGTGATTAAATAATCAACGTATTTACACGTATTCACACCTAAAAACAATTTTGTTGCTTATAAAAAGCATTTGACAGCCATTATAATCTATGTGTGCTTAGTAATAATACGCTTCTATTTTTAAAAATAAGTAGAAAACTGTGTAGTTCCATTTATGAATAGTTCTTGTTTTGATGTTAATACAAAATGGCGTCAATATTAAAACTCATTTTATGCCATAAAAATGTGTGGATATCTCACTTGTTGTAATTACAGTTAAATTACTCAAATTAAAGATTTATAATCTGAAAATTTGGGTTTTTATATTATTTGTGCTATAAGTAAGAACAAAACCGCAAGTATATATTGAAATTGTAGAGCAATAAAAACTATAATTGAATACACGTGTTTTAAAAAAAATCGTTTTTACAGAGACATCTTTGAATTCTCCATCAAAGTTTATGTTACATATTTTTTGAAAGATATAATTTTTAATATGAAACATTGTATAATAGTAATTAATGACTGTTAAAAATATTATAATAATATTTTTTCTATACTTTCAGTTTTCCTGCGTTTTACCGCGATCTATCGCAAAAATTGATAAAAAAAAAATTTTACACATGATAAGATACGAGATGCTGAAAATCAAAAACCGATATGTCCACTTTGCAATATAAGTAAAAGCCGACACTTTTGTAAATCATTAATATTTCAATTCAAGAAAAGTGTTGATATATTTAAACATCTTTTCAATAATAAATTTGAATAAATATACACACAAAACAATTGGACATGTAAGCATTTGATTAAAGCTACCAAAATTATCGAATTTCGAAAAATAATTGTCAAAACATATTGTGTGCAATTATTTATAATAGACAAGTAAGACATTTCGTTTAATTTAATTTAAAATAAAATGGGGAAAAAACGGTTTTTGCTTTCTAGCAACTTTTCGAAATTTCACACTTTGCGAATATATTTCAACTACGTTATTTTAGTGATTTTTGCACGATAAAAAGGGTTAACACAGTAAGTTATCATATTTTTTTGAAGCTTGTTTTTAGCGAAAATATATCGAATTCAAATTTTTTTAAAAAAGAATTATGTTGTCCTTATCGGTCTTTCTGATATAAGTTAAACGTAATAGATTTAAACGTATCATTTTATCGTCAAAGTAACGACTTCTACGCAGATATCGTAGGTGCATTCGCGTCATATCATTGATGTAATGGGCACGGCTGAGAGCGTGTGTTCGTGAAGCTCACCTGCCAGAGTGATCTTGAAGGGTTATCCCCAGTCCAGAGTCCTCGTTGGGAGAGCGAGGATCAGTGATTGTCCCGACGCCAGGAGGTGGGTTGGCGCCCTCCACTTCGTTTAATTCCTGCGCCACACCAACAGATGGGTCATGCCCATCGGACATTTTAAACATTGTCGGAAATCGAACATCGCAAAGGAACTCCGAGCACATTATTTACAGAAATTTCTGTCACGTCAATTTTTTTCATATAACTTCATTTTACCAAAATATTCCAGATTGTAAATCGGCAAAATGAAATATGGATGCAGCGATTTTATGTATGCGATCATAACGCTTGATGATATCAGTGTGAAATAAATATTTAATATAATTTGTATACACGTGTGAATTTATTCTACAATAATTCCTGCCAAACAAAATAGCAAGCAAAATTTACAAATATTTTTTCTTCATTCTGTTATAAAATCATATCAATTTTAAAACAAAATTGAATTAATTTACAAAATCTACTGAGAGTGCGTAATGAAATTACAATATCAAAATTTAATTCATTAAGATCTAGAATCTTTCAAATTTTGTAGCAATTTTGGTATAAATATTTATCAAATGTTATTTTTAGATACGAATTAAAACTCTTACTTAATTTTAAAATACTGATCAAGATTTAAATGTAGATATTTGAAATAAATAAAATGATTAAAACTCAATTTTGGATTTTCTTAAAATTAAATATTCAGTGGTCTTAAATCAATTAGATATAGATTGCATAATTCCAATTCTGTATACTTTCTCATATTTAGTCTTTCGCGATCCGGGTTTCGCATTTCAGCATCTTCAGCCAGTAAATTAGACAAATAAAATAAAACTATGATGATAGTCAATAAGAAACTTGCTTCTTTATTCTAAATACCTCTTTTCATATATGATTGTATTTATCATAAAATATTATTACTACGTTATAGGTATATATTAAGCTCGTAGCCTTACAGTATATACTTTTTTTTTTTCTTTCTGTAAAATTGTATTCGTGTGATAGAATGCCTGACGATGCCGAAAGGTGAAACCAGGGATGTAGGTGACTAACCATGTAAAAGTTCACAGAGCTCGAAATCGATATTGAATTATCAATTGAATAAATGTTAAATTGTGTTAAAAGATTAATCGAAAATCGTGTCTTAATCATATTTTTATTCATTTTAAATATCTACATTAAGAGTAAGAATAATATCATTAAATGATGTAAGAATTTTGATGTTTATTTTAAAATCATTTTAATTGATATTTCTGCATATAACGTAATTTCCAAAAACATTCTACACGCTGTTTCCAACTCTTATCCGATAAAAACGCAAAACAATTTTGAATATGGATTACGATATCAATTAAAACTTTCGATAAAAAAATATTGTTTTACAGACAGATCAAAAGGCTAGTGAAAATATTTTGAGTATGGACCAGAAACAGCAAAGAATTTGAAACATTCAACAAAATGGCAGAATCGTCAATATTCCAAATTAAAAAAAAAATGCATGATATTTGATTTTACACTCCCCGGTATAAAACACACACACATTGACTGGATTTTAGCAAATTTATTTGTTGTATTTTGTTTGGCCGGAATTTTTCAATCGGATAAATTTAAAACAAACATCAATTTCATGTTTAAACATCTCACATTATATTTATTTTTCCATATCGTGTTTTTACTGATTTTGTGTATGTTTATCGGTACATAAACATGTGTTCGGTACGATTTATTGCGCTGAATAATTGACTTACCTTTTTTATTTACACGCTGTTAATGACATTAATCGATAACTTAGTTAATTATTTTCGCATATAAAAATTACATTTTTATTTAAATTATAAAAACACATTTTTTTAGTCCTTTTTCCACAATATGTTTCTTAACGAGGACTGACAATCGGTTATAATGCTTGCGATGAGCGAAACCGGTCGTCATCATAACATATATTGTGGAAATAGTAGTAAAACAATGCGTTTTATTACTTAAAATCACGCCTTTTCGTCAAAAAGTGACAGTAAAAAGTATTTTTATTTATGTATGTATGTAAAACTATTATATTTGATGCAAAAAAACAAACGAAGTTCGATAAAATATTTACATTAATTTACTGTCGGACTTTTGTTTAAATGCCACAAGCTTTTAATAAGTTTCATATTTGTTTGCATTTAATATTAATAAATAACAATTCGTGCCTCTAAAATGACTTTGGAATTGATTTGGCTGATCAAAGTCGACATTTTTGTAATATTTCACAATTAATATTAATTTATGATATCGACTGTAGGTGCTTGATGAATTTATATATGAAATATGAATTATTGAAGCTTTGTACGACTCCACGTGTTTTGTCGCCAAATACCCGTGTTTCGCCTTTCGACATCCTACGGATGTAAAAGAACTGACGCAAAACCACGAGTCAATTCGAAAAATGCATGAAGACGCCGAAAGGTCGAACCCGGGTCTTAACTGACAAAAAATATGGAGTCGTTAAAAGCTTCAATAATTTAAATTGTATAATTGATATTTGTCTCAAAAGCGTTAATAAAACAACAAAATAAGTTTTTTAATTTGAGATTATCGAACTTCGTAAGTTTGTTGCATTTTTGAATATTAAATAAACGATGATCTACGAAACAAAGAGTTTTCTCATCGTACAGTTTCTGAATCATTTTATTGACAAACTTCAACATTCTTCATTTCTTTAGTTACAATCAGAAACTGTGAAAAAATCACGCATTTATGTACATGAAAATGATGTTTATCTATAAAACAAAGACAACCAAACATAAAAATGAAGAAATATTTTTATTGAGCCATAAAAATTACTTCATATAAAATATTGTAAATCCAAAAAAACTGTATATATTCTACTGTACAAGTGCAAAGGGGAAAAAAGCAAGATAGGAAAAAAGTCACTCGGTATAAATCTATGAAAATTTCGTATTGTAGTACCTACATCATGCTGAAATTTTCAAACCTACTTCTAAGAATTTTCCTACAATTTTCTAGCGAAAAGGAAAACTACAGAAAATTTATTCTAAAAATTTTATTTAATATTTCATTTACGGTTTCCTTTTATTTAATTATTTAAAATTAAAATTATTATAAACATACTAATTTCGCAAAAAAGATATAAAATATATTTATTAACTATGAAATATAAATGCATTTCGGATAATTCTTGGTAAAGCGACATTATTATAATATAATATGTATTTACAATATAATTTACAATTTGTAGCACTTATTTAACAATTTTAAACCATCTAAACCAGTGCTCAGCAACCGTTTGAGTAACATAGTAAATAAATTGAATTTTGTTAATTTTATATGGATAGTGGGTAAAGGCTTAAAATAAATTTATTTTAACAAAATTTTATTTATATAAATATATTAAATTACATCACAGTTAGTTCCTTAAAATTAATTATTAATTTTATATTTTTAGATATTTTCAATAAATAAATAATTATAAAAAATATATCATATTTCTTTGGTGGGTAACTCAAAATGTTGCTGACTACTGATTTAGACCAATTGTTCCCAAAGAGGTCCGTATATACTTGCATGGGTCTATGTCGAGAAGAAAAGAAAAAAGGGATTCTCGTTAACAGATTTTTTTAATTTTATATCAGAGCTTTATAAGGAATTGATTTGTTTCGTTCTAAATTAAAATGTATACGTATTGTTTTTTGTTTAGTATATTATTTTAACTTATCAAGCGGGTAATCGATTCAACATGCTGTGAGACGATATTTCAAATCGAGCAATTATTTTCATGGAACATTGTTTTAATTTTCAAAATACTCTATCTTAATCTAGAATAATAAGTTTTTCAAATATTTTTATAACTAAGTATACCCATATAATAAATATTTCTACCCAAATTTCAATCTTGTCAAGCGACCAAAGTTTATCCATCATACATCGATTTTCAGTTACACGATTATACTATAAATAATTAATATTGTAGATTATCTGCTTACAACGTGCTTAAAACATAGTCTTATATTTTATATTGTTGCGAAAAAAATTGTTTTCCCTAATTTTTAATGAATTGTACTATGTGTTTAATGAAATAAATGACGTATATTTTCATGTGCATTAATTATGATATTTTCGATGGATTCTGCTCTTCGTCGAAGCTTATATTAAATAAAAAAAAACGGCTGATAAATTAATTGAATAGGTATTTACTCGGTAGAGCTCCATTATAACACCATGGAAAAATAGAAATATATTTTAGTTTCACAAAGTTTATAAGGTAAATAGTTGATAGCTATTTCGACTTACGCCCTTATCGGAACTATGTGTTTAAATACAGAACTATATTTCTGATGAGGCTTTAAGCCGAAATAGATATTAAACTACATACCTTAAAATTTTTGTAGAGCTAAAATGCATTGGTATTTTTTCATCGTGTGATAAATTTGTTAGTCCATTTGATTAAAAAGTTATTATAGTTTTTTGATTCTAAGTATGTTTTGTTCCTGGTTAACAAAATTTCAGCATAACTTGAATATGTTTCTATAAAACTAGGATATTTGAACAGAAGAGAATATGTGTTTTGTGTACCTTTTCTACACAGCTATACGTAGAAAGTAAATGTAAGTTTAAGGATAGTTCTGATGATAGATTTAACCGAAATAGCTACCAACTATAATTTACACCTTAAAAGTGTTGTAAAAGTAAAATACATTGCTTTTTTCGCTGTGTTATAATGGAGTTCTACCAAGTAAACACCAGTTAAATCAATAAATCTAATCATTTTCTGCATTAGCGAATGATATAACCATTATAATTATATATAGGTCGACCGCGTGCAATCGGTTCGTTCGGGTCTGTATGATTAAGTAAATTATATCCACACTAAGGAGCAATAGTTATTTTGACGTTTTCATTTGATGGCCGGCGGAATGGTAAATTTGTATTTTACGATGTGTACATGTGTGGCAGAATCCGATTTTTTGTCGTCCTTGTTACGCTGGGGCTGCAAAAACTTTACGATCCTTGGCTAATGTTGCCCTAAAATAGGGTTGTATAACATTTACTTGGTAAACAGAATACTGCAAATATATAACGTATATTATTCTCAAATTTGGTGATTCATGTCTCTCAGTTTTATATTTTATCTTTTAACGTTTTATTTTAGTGTTCAAAACATTGCACGATCCTGAACTGTCTCAAAAGTAGCAGAAAATATTAATACTAGCACCATATTTTTAATATATGTAATGAAAATTGACAGCACGTCAAAAACTATTTAAAATATTTTTAAAAAATGAATGGTTTCACTTCTAATATTAAAAAATATTTATCTAAAATATATTGTTTATTTAAGCATTTAGATATATATGACAAACGTGTTTGAATTGTTTAAGGATGTAAATTAATTTAAAAAAAAAACACTTTTTTACCCATATGTAGAGCAGATGAAGTAAAATTTCATTTAAAATCAATGAACGAATGCATATCGAAAAAATTGACTAGCAAGGTTTTCAGCTGATGTCGTTTACCTACATAATTGTGATACACGTCTGCAAGTAAAATTTTTGTGTATTTTAAAACAAATGAATAACTTACTTTAACCGAAATTTTTTTAATCCTAATTAAATATGATGTGTACGAGAAACTATATTACCAAGACTTGTATAATATAAGTTCATAGCTGATATCGAGATTATTTTTGGATTCAACATGTCATATTTACAATACAATGAAACCTCGATCATTTTATACTTTCCCGAATATTTTATTATGTTTTTATACTGCCGTAATGCACCCAAAAAAGCAATATAATTAATCCCGCAATTATCGATTTCCTCGATTTATCGCCAAAATATTATTGCTTTTGACAGCTGTTGTTGAATACTTCCTGTTCCGTCGTTTACAGAGACGTTATTGCCATTCATAAAAATGAAATCATTTTATTATTTCAAAGATAAAGAAAGATAAATCTATTATAATTTTAGAAAGCGAGTTTGAGGAGGCTTTATGCGATTCAAGTGTCAAACTACAAAGAAACCATTAAACTTTTAATATAATGCTTATCCTAAATTGTATAATATATAGAGCTTATCAACTGATAAAACGTTGGGTTTTATTTATTTAAATAAATGTATTTCCACCAAGAAGTGACAATCAAAACTTTAAAAGTGAAATAACTATGGAAAAAAAGAATGTTCATGGCATTTGAAAATGTAAAATCGAATCTTCATTGTACAATTAAACCTCGATTCTACGTTTTCAAGGGCCCTTTAAAACGATATATGCAGGAAAGCTTCAAATCATAATAAAAAAATGTAAAGTCTTACAAAAACATATACTTTAATATGTAAATATGTGGTGAATATGAGAATGTTTTGTAAAAGTTGTATTAATTAAATTTTGTTTATTAAAATAGTCGATAAGTTATTTAAATTTCTTCTTTTGAAATTCTTTATTAAAGAAAATCTCAAGAATTTGAGCGAACTATAAATTTCATCATTAATTATGAGTTTTAATGTGCTCAAACTAAAAAAATTGTATTGGATAGAAAGATTTCAAGATCTGAAATGAGAGAATTTTCGGATGATGAAGAACTACTAAAATATAAAACATCTTCTTTATTATTCTCCGACATTACACTATCCACGATTCATGTTTGAAATCAATTATTTAAGTCATCTGAAAACAACTGGTTATGACTAATATCGAAGTTGAAATAAATCTTCATTCATTTATTGCGTCATTCAATATCCACTAAAACTATTCAATCAAAATAAAATTTGATACAGGACCATAATATTTAGACAATAGATCGAGGAAATCAATTGGGGAACGGTTAACGCGAGATCGTTTTACATTGTTCTTATAGGTGTTTGACGGGACTATAAAAAACGAACGGTCCATCAGAGAAAGCGTATTATGCGACAACGTTTAATAGGGGTTATACTGTATATTTAATCAATACAAACTTATAATAATATTTCGTTGTATTATATATTTAACAATCAAATTATATAAACGCATAAAGAAGTTGAAACTACCTTACATTTTAAATACGATTCGGCACAGTTTTTTGTGTGCGTAGCTTTTTGATGATAAATTTAATATTTTTCATTAATTTGGCCGAAGGGCCAGTGGAAATGGTATATGGGATATGTCAAATGTGGCTTAAAAATATCACACTGTAAAGCAGGTTTGTGCTTATAGAAGGTGTAAGGTTAACGTGGAAAATACTAATAGAAGTCTGTGCGAAGAATTATGTTATGAATACGAATTTATTTTAACAAAAACGCCATCAATATTTTTTACAAGCCGTTTGAATCTAGCAACGTTCTTCATTCTAGCAACATCTCATTTAAACTCAATGTGAAATAATCGAAACCAATCAATGCATTTTTTTAATGATTCGAAAACGTTGCTTGTATATAAAAGTTGAAGCAATGTAAATCAAATTGCATTAACTGTACTTTAAAAGAGTGATATTTATTTTATCAAATGAAATGAAGTCGGGTGATCGGTTAACGAACTGTTCGGACAACGAACTAAAACGATTTTTCTAATTCACTTATTCCATATGTAATACTCGGTTGACCGGTTAACGAACAATTCGCGTATGAAATATAGTCTTAGAACAGATTATTTTCGTTAACCGATCGCCTACTGTAAGCACTACAAACAAATCTTAAAGTTATTTTATTTGATACAATATCGATATCTGTTACCTGTTGAGTCATATAATGGATATTCTATTATTGAATATTAAAGAGTTTAAATGTTAGAAAAACTTCAATCAAGATCAAGATTACGGCATAAGTCAGGCTATACTCTTTTACAAAAATTAATTCTTGATTGACAGTTTTAACGCTGTCATTATATAAGACTGTTTTAATTAATATTTTTAAATAATACTCAATAATCACTTTTAAGGTATTAACTGTCACTTTTTTGTGGAAATATTGATATTTAAAATAATAAAATCATCATGAGATGATCTTGTTGATAAAATATTATATATTGTGAAAATAAGTAATTGAAAATGTGTTTTTATTAATTTAAAATATCATGTCTTTCCATAAAGAAGTGACACCTTAAAAGTGACTGTCATCGGTGTAAAAAATAGCTTTTTCTATTCAATCAGTCAGAGGGTTTAAATAGTATTCACAATTTGTTAATTGTATTGCAACTATTTCGAGATAATATTGATGAATCCAATTTTGGACTGTGTAAAGTCAGACGAACTAGAAATATAAAACGAAATGTTTTACCTAACAAAGATTTTTTCTTTTATTAACGTTTGAGACATTGTCAAATGATGCTAGTGATTATTGTCTTAGTATAAAGTTGCAAAACTATTTTGTTTATTCTTCTTATAGTTAAAATGTGGTGTTGCCAGAATTATCACAAAACAAATGGTCAAGTATTTTTTAATTCATACATCAACTCTTCTTAAATTTATCTTACAAAACTAAAGGTAATATATTGCATCAGCGATGTTGTTTTACTTTGTTATATGATTTTATGAATATATCGATTTCGCATTCATTTACATAAATTGAAAAAATACGGATATTTTTAAACAAGATTTTGCGTAGCTTAGATTTTTTTAAAAAAGCGTGAGAATTTTTTAAAAAGTTTCTATGAAATATATTCAAATTGCATAGAAATTGTAGCATACAAAACTTTACAAGAGATATCAAAACCTTAGAATGCAGTTGCAGTGTGAAATAATAAGAAAAATAAACAAATACGCAATAGAAATAAATGGAAAAGAAGGTATTATTTTGAGACAAAATTAGATGTGTGAAATATTCAGAATAGTGTGTGGTTTGTGAGAGGATTTTTTGTTGTTGTCGTGAAAAGCGAGACTTACCGGCGCCTGCAGGTCATGCATGGTTGATGACATCATCATATGGTGGTGATGATGATGATGGTGGTTGTTCTCCGTGACGCCTTTTCTCTGTCGTGTTGCCATGAAAAGGCGTGTGAGAATATGAACAAAACAAGCGCATTCGTTTCAAAGGCAGTAGTTATTACAATAATAATAAAAAAAACTACGAAAATTTACTTTGCTAAGTGCTTAAATATTTTTCAAAAATACTAAAATTACAGCTTTGCGTTTTGAGATAATATCAATTTAAAAATTGTTCAAGTTTATTATAGTAAAATAAGCCTACACGGTCAATAAAAATTGACGTAAATATTTGGCGAATTCGTGCAAAAAACAATAAAATTTGAAAACCTAAATCGACTATTATGATAAGCGATTGGAATATTTAATAAAAAAATACGCATAATTACATTTATGTCGTGTTTAAAATCACAACGCAAAATATTTACAGTTCAAAATTGAATACAAAACATAATTGATATAAATGTCAATAGTAAAATATCAAAGAGCTTTCAAAAGCTCCCAATATTTTTTTCATTCGTATTTAACTTTTAAAAAATTCTATCTAATAAGTCTAAAACTTATTGTTGTAAAACTGTGTTATTAAATGTACTGAAGGATTTTTAGAATATATAATAATCTATGCATAAAAAATACCAAAGTTTTATCAGTACTGTGGTCGAAGCATCGTGTGTTAAATTGACAGAATAATTTATTTCTGTCTTTGAAGATTTGAATTAGTTAAATTGCTGTGCTAGTTTGAAAGTAAATATATACTTGCCTGGATGTTTTATTATATATCAATTAACTAATTAGGTAAATGAAAGGAGATACTCACTCTCACATGGTGATCTAAGGAAAAATCCCGCCTATATACTAATTCGTCGAATCTCGATCTATCTTCTGGAGAAATTACTTCTCTTAATTCAGTCATCAGGGTAAACTGAAATATAGAAAAAACAAAAATATGAATACGTGTTGTATCCCTTTTATTATATTATTATTTTCTTAAAAAGAATATTATTTGATTCATTCATTAATGCAGTAGTTAATTAACAATAATTTATAATTTTGCTTAACCCAGTAGCTACTGAGCTGCTTTAAAAGTATTCCGAAAATATCGATATTTTCAAAAACAAATCATCAGTGATATCGAATTAAATATTCCAGATACTTTTTTGAGAGTCGTAGAAATAAATTTGTTATATTCTTCTCAAGTGTACAACTAGTCTGCCAATGGTAAGGGCATTAACAATGTTGCTTTGGATGTCGACATATTCCACGTAGACGAGAGTAAATTTACATGAATGTTATTTAATAATTTCATTATTGTAAATTTTGTCAGAGCTTGCATGTTTGGTCTTCCTATTTATAATATGTTAGCTTTCATCAATCTTTTCTACGTTGCAAAAGCAACAAAGATTTAATTTGTAATATGTACCAAATAATTAATTAAAAAAATACTGCGGTAAACACTGAACATAATTCTTAATTTAAAAATTTAGAGCGGGTGTTTTCAAAAACACAATTTACCTTTTCAGGTGTATTCAATAATTCCAATAACACGGTGACAAAAGCTTCCACAGTCATCTGTCGGCCGCTGTATTCATCCGCATAGTACATGAGGGTTGGAAACTCGCTGTTGGGAAGAAGTGATCTCGCCTTTTCCTCCACCATCTGCGCCGCGGGAGACCTTCTTGGCATCCTACAGGACCCCGATCTGCTTCTTAATTTCAACAAATAACTCACAGATACTCACTAACTTGCCCGATTGTCGAGATAAACAACAAAATATACGATATTCCGTTTTCGGATCAATCTATATATTTATTATTTTATTTGTGTTGTAATTATATTATGAATATCATTTGACAAAAATGAATACTTAATTGCTTCAGATAAGCAGAAACAATTATTAACATATGAAAGAGGTTATTTATTTAAATAAAGAAAAGTTTGCCGTAAAATAATATTTGCCAAATTTAAAGCGAACGTATTGAATTTTGCTCGCAATTTTTCCTAGATCAGTGATCGCCAAACGGTCGCTCGCGAGCTGCCGGTAGCTTTTTATTTATCATATTTATAAATTTGCCTATAAAATTTTATTATTGAACTCTGAAAATAAAATAAAATGATTCGAGCTAAATTTCAACGAAAAGCTTGAAAGGTAACTGTTGTAATATATATATATATATTTTGATAACAATTTGTGCGTACAACGAAGTAAAATAGAGAAACGATCAGAGATGTATTACGATTGATGCGAACTGTACCATACACATTGCCTCTCTTGCTCATTCCCATCACCGCTTATGCGAGAATGACAATCAGTATTATTTTGTTTATAAATAAATAAAGTATGCATTTTATGGTTTATTGAACATTTGATTATATAAATTATTTTAAGTAATATGATAATATTATGTATGGTACGATAAAGGACGATGATAAAAAAAATTAAAGATGGAATATGTATAGGTAGATCACCAGACAATTTCAATTTCTGAAAGTAGCTCACATTCTTGTTGAGTTTGGAGATCACTGTCCTAGATTATTGAGTAAATATTTTTTTATCTGAGTCACTATTTATTAAAAAAAAACGAATAAAAGCGAGTTAATAGCGTAAACTCAAAATCGCATAAAAAATCTGGGCGTAGTTCCATATATTTTGGCTAATATTATATATTGCAATATTATGATTTGTTATTATTTTTTTACAATGTTTTAGTAGATGTTTGATATATTCCTGTGTTGTACTTACCCGGGTGGACTAGAAGCTTCCCAAGAGTCGTGATCGTAAGCTGTACAGGAGTGTGGAACTTTCCCAACATCTCTTACTAACAATGACATTCTTTTGTGAAACTTTAGCTGATTGACCGCCTCGTCGTGTGTCACCTCGAGAAAGGATTGCCCGTTTACTTCTAGAATCTGATCTCCTATCTAGAAATAAAAATAAAATTACTCAAGAGATAGTTCTGACGATGGCGTGAGCCGAAATAGCTATAAACTATATATTATAACAAATTTGTAGAACTAAAATACATTGCTATTTTTTCAACGTGCTAAAATTGCTCAACTAACATATATATTTCATAACAAATTTTAATTTTTACAATTTTGTACGATTCCACATGTTCAATTCAATTCAATTCAATTCAAATTAGGTTTATTGATTGAATTGGCATTCACTTGGTAGAACTCCATTATAACACGGTGAAAAAATAGCAATGTATTTTAGTTCTACAAATTTTTTATAAGATATAGTTTATAGCTATTTCGGCTCACGCCATCGTCAGAATTATAGTACTATACGTCAGAATAGTTCTGACGATGGCGTGAGCCGAAATAGCTATCAACTATATTTGTTAAAAATAATTTTGTAGAACTAAAATACATTACTATTTTTTCACCGTGTTAAATAAGGTTATTGTGTCGTGAAAAATTCTTATTAATTTTTAATAACAAGTAAGTTTTTTTTAAGTTTCTTTAAATGAGCAGTCAACAATATAAAATAATCTTTTATTGCGCGCTAGCGTGTCTCGAGCGCTTATTTCGGGGTCCAATAAATTTATTATGTTTACTTTATTACCATGTTTACTTACCATAATGATGTGGAAACAAATCTATTACCATGTTTACTTACCATAAGTCCAGCTCTATCTGCTACTGAATCCTTGTCAACTCCAGTGATGAAGATGCCAAGATTGTACTCCAGCCCGCCTCGTATCATCAACCCTAAAGATTGCCCTGGTTCTATGCATAGGTCCACCTGAAACAATACATTAATATCATAATTAATGGACGTTATTTTTTGTTTTTATTGAAGACGTCACAATGTCAAGAAGGTAAGAACTAAATGGTAACTGAAACAAAGTTAATGATATTGATCTAATAATGATTAACACAATTGCCTGTGATAATTTTCATTTACTATTAACCTTGTAAATGAGTCATTCTTGAAAGGGTTTTACAACAAATAATAATCAACTATCATTACAATATATATATACATATTTTAAGAAATAAAGTAATGAAATATAAGAATTTTCTTTATCGGATTGTCGATTCATTTAACCGATCTCACGTAAAGGATACAACAAGGAGGATTTGAGAAGATTGAACTGATCATTGAAAATATAGTTTAAATTTACTAATTGGCCTGTATTAATTCCTAGAATCTCCTAAGGAGAAAAATAAAATAAATTTAACAATTATCTGAAAACAAAAGAAAGTTTTGCAAAACTTAACTTGATTTATCTATTGTCTTCAATTATGTTGCTGTTTGTAGAACTGCAAGATCAAGGATCGTTCTTAATCTTACACTATTTTTAAACGTGTCTAACTAAAGTAGTTTGAACTCTCTGCAGTGCATTACTGCCAATAAATAACTTCCGCTCTCCTATAACTGTACGCTTAACAGCCCTACTTGAATCTTTAGTATCTGGCAGATGACCAAAAACCGGAGTATCTTAGGGTAAGACATATACGACCAAATTGAATCGTAGACAGCAATGTTAATATGAATGCACATCGAGCTATCACGGCAGCGCACAACTCAGACATTTTTTAAAATTTGTACAACGTAAAATTATCAATGTACAGTCGACCCCCCTATAGCGTAGACTAAACACTGTATAGATTAGGATTAAGTTATACAAATACAACGTTATAGGAGACTAGGCACGCATAAAAATTTGAGGTTAGGTTTTTTTTAGTTGTATTTTATGAATTCCTGAAATCATCAACTTAAATATTTTTAACATTTTCGTGTATTAAATGAATTTTTATTATATTCGTCCTTAACTATGAATACATCAAATGAAGTCAAAAGATAAACAGCTATTGACATATTTTTTTAATGCAGATATATAATATATATATAATACATTTATTTATGAAAATTATTATTTCACCTTGAGAATTTTGGCTTTTGTAAAATACTACACAAAAGGGGAGACCGTTATAAGCAGGAATGCCCCATACACTATAGGAAAATTCTTCATATGGATGACGCTGTAGGAGGGTTTATTGTATTTATCTCTATTTTTTTGATATGGTTTTTAATTAGTTTTCCAACATATTTATTAAGCTTTCGAAAATGTTCACCTTTATAGGAAGAGTTAGCAGACCTGAACTACTGAAGGAAGTCAAAATGAAAAGTATGCCATCCTCAATAATATGACATTGTAGATTCCTGATTTTTTTTTTGTTTGAAGTTTAGGAACAGCCTTCCAATGTTGATGCCGTTTCAAAAATACTGTGTACCTTTTTTACATCTGTAATATGCTTTCATTTTTAGAGCTAACGACAATATTGAAGTATAGATACTGACCCTTCGTATACTCCTGTCTTTGCTGCTGGATCTCGACGATCCTCCGTAGGCGGGATATCTCTGCGTGGATGGCAGGGCGGGAGGCGGTGCTCTCTGATATTCTAAGGGTGGCGACACCGGCCTCCCCTGCCGATCCATCCAGGAACATGTTTGCCGGGTCCCGCTGATGCTGCCCGTTGGACTCCGAACCGTCATACTCAGCTGCCGACATGACTTGAGCATCTGAAAAAAGAGATTACGATTTGAAAGAGTATGAAAAAGTGTACAGAAATTGAACGATTAAAATTTGATATGGAAAATCGGTTTGTGTATTAAATAATTGCAAATCATTTACTATCAGGAAAACACATGTTCAATGCGACGCTATTTAATTATTTCTTCAAAACATCAAGTATTATTAACCGCATATTTTAACAGGGAGTTTTAGAAATTAACAGAGCTCAATTGAGTTCTTTATCTTTATTAAATAAACAGCTAAACTTAACCCCAATTCTTCCTTGCTATATACCCTATACTGAAGTAAGTTTGATATGTCAACATTTCAATCATTTAATTCTCGCAATGATAAGCCATCGTAAAGGATTAGGATAAATCTACAATAAACCACGCATTTAAAATAAATATTCAGTAAAGTTTAATTGTTAAAACTTTGTACGATTCCACATGTTTTGTCACTAACGACCCGGGAATCGCCTATCGGCATCTTCAGGCATTCTATCACACGGATGCAACAGAACTGACTGGGCGAAACTCGGGTCGTTAGTGACAAAACATGTAGTATCGTACAAAGTTGTAACAATTCAAATTTGATATTGAAATTCCATCAAGCACCTTTTAGTTGACATCATAAATATGCAGTAGGTTATCGACTAATGACCATAATCTGTTGCATGATTATGTTCGCTATCCGAATTGTTCGTCAATTATGAATTATAAATATCGTTTTAGACTCAAAAGTCTTTCGCAATGTGTTCGTTATCCGAATTTTTCCGATCCGAACAGATCACCCACTACGTTACCTAATGACGTTTTACTTGAAGATGGTTATTTTGAAAATCTCCCATTACAAAAATATAAGGCTGTAAGAAAATTGTCTATTTCCAAATTTGAATGTAATCAATTAAGCAGTTATATATATTTATTTTTAATATTTAGCTTTGCCTTAGGGACAATATTTTTCTTGTATGGATACGATGTAAACCGTTTACTGGCAGTCAGTTTTATCGCATCTTTGTGTTAGAATTTTTGAACACATCAAAAGGCTTAACGGGGCCGTTAGTAAGAAATCATATGGAAGTGTACAGAAATTGAAATTTCTTCAAGCAGCCATAGTATATATGTTATATCGTAAACGGCAACAGATTTAATTTTGAAGAGTCATAAAACTTTCTTGTTCATTTTTAGTATGATTGGAACTTGAGAGTTTCCTAGACAAAAATTTATGTCACCATGAAAATCTAACTGAACGATTAAAATTTTCCGGAATTTTCAATTTAAAATTTAAGTGCCATTTTATTTTAGATCTGGTTTATTCCTTTTTCAAATGCATTGACTGAACTGACGTTTATTTAGCAGACCTCTATTACAATACGCAAAAAAAAATAAAGTATTTTATTTTACATTTTTTATCCGTTCGCCGCTGTTTTCGTTTACGTCTTTAAAACGTTGAAATAATCGTATAAATTATCGAACCAATAATTCATTAATTTACTTCAAATAACTGATTAACCAAATATTTCAATAAAAAACCGTTTAACAAAAAAAATGTCTTAGAAAATAATAACACATTTTTTAGTACTATTATTACAAATTAATAGATAAGGTCCTTAAATTGTGTTGATAATGCTCCCGATAAGCAAAACCAAACCTGATTACACATATTAGTTTTTTATGATTGTTCAGACCTCTTAATGGATTATTGATTTAGCTTATTTTTTTTGAAAATTATTAATAAGTGATTGTGAACATTTTATTTTCAAGTTAATTTACATTATTTGTATTAATATTGTATGATTTCCTGCAAATTATTTCTTAGTCCTTGAACCCACGGTTTTGTATACCCGCTACCTTTGACTCAAAATTTTTGTGTGAATAGACTTGATTGTAAATTGTATTCTATCAGTTGATGATGCTTGCGATGAGCGAAATCGGTCCAGGTCAAAAATATATTGTGGAAATAAGAACTAAAAAGTGGTAGATTTGTATAATTTATGATATCAACTGAAGTTGCT
Organism: Himalopsyche japonica; assembly: GCA_028555115.1. NCBI lineage: Eukaryota > Metazoa > Arthropoda > Insecta > Trichoptera > Rhyacophilidae > Himalopsyche > Himalopsyche japonica. Next base: position 29,650 of record JAHFWJ010000414.1, on the reverse strand, counting down.
TGATGGAATTTTAATGAAATTCCGGGTTTCGCCCTTTGGCATCTTTAGGCATTCTATCACGCGGATGCAACAGAACTGACAAACTGTTCCCGGGTCGTTAATGACAAAACATGTGGAATCGTACGAACTTGTAACAATTCAAATTAGTTATTTGTATTTGTAAATTAATGATATATTTTTATAAAATTATATTTTATATAAGTAAATTATAACGTACGTACTATGCTTGGAAATAACATAATTTCAAACAAGGAAACAATGGAATGGGGTTTTTGTAACGTGTAAATTGACGACTTCAAGAATATCAAATATCTTTTTCCACTCATCCTGTTTTCATGCAACGTCGAAGACAAGACGATAATAAAGTATGTTCACAAGTGAAGCAATCATAAGTGAAAAGGGGACGACAAAGAACCAAAGAACTTAGGAATGTATGGACTTCCATAAAAATTAATTTGATTCTGAACCTTTAAATAAACAAACAACATACTGTTGGATTACTTACATTGTTATTTTGAACCTGCGCGTGTAAATGGCGCAAAGAAATAGAATTTCGCTGGAAATATTTTTGACAAAGGTAAACGTAATTGATTTGTTTTTGACTTCTACAATGGCATTTCTGTGACCTAATACGAAGAGCTTGTGACCTAAATAAAAAGGAAAATGTTACGTTGTACTGTTGGAGAAATAATATTATATTATATCAATACACAGCACGGAAGTTTTCGAGCCATGTTTTTTCTAGTCAGCTTTGGCTTATTCGTCGAAGGGAAGTAATCAAACATTATTTTTCCGAAATACTCTTTTGAATTGTTACAACTTTGTACGATTCTATATGTTTTGTCACTAATGACTCGGGTTCCACGTATCTCTATAAAAAAAACCTTTTGATATTTTAAAGTTAGTTCATTAATATTGTTATAAAACCCTTTCAATAATGACTCATTTACAAGATCGTTAATAAAAATTATCACAGGCAATTGTGTTGATTATTATTAGATCAATATTATTGAACTTGTTTTAGCTGCATTTACTGCTTGCCTTGGTGTAAGTGTTTTCTTGTAATTAATAACTTTGGTATATAGACGATGCTAACTGTTTATTGTGCGTCAGTTCTGTTGCATCTGTGTGATAGAATGCCTGAAGATATGTAAAGCCGAATCCCGGGTCGTAAATGTGGAATCGTAAAAAGTTGTAACAATTCAAATTACATTTTTTTTATTATTTTCATATAAATACTTTGCTTTTTATTTGTGACGTGTCCTCGTTGTACTCAATATGTGTGAAACGGATAGGAGACAACGATTTCAAAGAAAAACATCGCTGCAATACTTCAAAATGTTTAAATGGCTTTCCCGCGGTCAGACTCGGTCAACTCAATATAAATCCCGCGCATACTTGTCTAACAGGATTAATCTTGACTTTACCCTACATAGCAGTACTTGCACGCTACACATATGTAATATATAATATAAGATCTTTTGTGGTATTATATTGCCGTCTTTATGGCAACACTATTCTTTTTTTAAACAGTTTTGCTCACAACAAAGAGCGTATGAACATGTATTATTACATATATTATTTTTCTACGACCAGATGTGTTGTATGGTATTATAAATCAACGTTTAAAATTGTATCTATCATGTTTTGAAATTTTCCATACTGAGATCCAAGCCCGCCGACGCGGTGTCATTTCTATTGTATCTGTGTGATTGAATGCCTGAAGATGTCGAAAGACGAAAGCCGGCTCACGATATTAGTTATTTCATTTAGGCAAGTAACGATTAAGCACCTACTGACGCAATATAAGAACTTGACTCGGGTCGTTAGTGATAAAACATGTGGAATCGTACAAAGTTTTTATAATGAAAATTTAATATTGAAATTTCATTAAGTACCTTCAATCGATATCATAAAAAAACTTATTTATCTAAAATTAATACTAATAATCACTTTAATTGGCGAATTTTACTAATTGAATCAAATTAACTTTTGAAAATTGTTCCTTGAATTTATTTTTATCTCGGAGAAAAAAACTTTTTTTTCGAGGATATAATGTTGATTCTTTCATATATATAAATCGTCGTATGTGAATATTTGATGGTTTTGAAAAGGATAGCACAACATGAATAATACTTGCCACCGCATCTTATATTATCACTTTACCTAGGCAATGCAAAAGGCCTACAATAATTTATCTCTTTGACAAGCGCGCATATTTCACCTAGTTACGACCGTACAACCATACAATTGCTCATGGCGTTGGGACTGGTTTCAGTAATGCTTTAAATCAGAGGTAGCCAAACTTTGTCGCATGCACCAAATATGGAGCATTAGATGGTAATAAGTGGTGCAATGCATAATTACTGTTAATTTAAGGAATTTTAATCTCAATGAAAGATGAAGTTTTCAAACATAAGGAATTTAGGTAGCCATTCAAATTATCACATTAATTATGCCTGTTTCACTTACCCAGGCGTGAATGAGTGAGAAATGAGGTAAATGTGACTATATGTAACGTTTCTATTGATGTGAATACTCTGTAATAATTCAAGTAAGATAATAATAATGGTATTTTTTTTCCTATTTGTATCGTACACAATATGTGACATCACGAAAAAGACCAATGCAATTTCGGCTTACGCCTATCTATCTATTAATCTATCTAGAATAGTTCTGATGAGGGTGTAAGCTGAAATAGCTATCAACTATATATATTACAAATTTTGTAGAACTAAAATATAATGCTATTTTTCAATCATGTTATAATGGAGTTCTGCCAAGTAAATGACCATTAAATCAACAAATGCAATGATTTCTAAATTGATAAAATAAGTTATTTAAGGCATAAATTATCAGGAGGCTAGAAATTGCGCAGTAGATTTATTGGTTAAAGTAAAACAATAATTTATGATATCGACTGAAGGTGCTTGATGGAATTTCCATAGCAAATTTGAATAGTTACTTTGGCATATAAACGATGCTAACTGTTTATTTTGCGTCAGTTCTGTTGCATCCGTGTGATGAAATGCCTGAAGATGCCGAAAGGCGAAACCCGGGTCGTTAGTGACAAACCATGCGAAGTCGTACAAAGTTGTAACAATTAAAATTTAGAACTGTTAAAGAAAATATTTTAATTTTCAATCCGTTAAAAATATCCATATAAATCCGTGTTTCGTTGATTTTATTACCCAATTTGAAGTAGATATTATAATTGAATGTATTCGTTCTGAGTAAAATTCGTACAGCCTTCTCACACACCAGTTCGTCTCATTTATGACTGTTTTCAATTGTAGGATGTTAGCAGTGTATGTGCAGCATAGATAAAGAGAGTAAATATTGTTAGTGAAACGCGGTTAGATTGAGACGTGCTGCAATTGAGACCGAATGCGATTGAATGTTTGAAGCCACGTGCGGATGAGCGGCAGTGACCGAGCGGCGAGCACTAAAACGGCATTGCGGTGTGATTAAGACGTGCCATGTTTGAAGGCACTCAATTAACAGTTATTCACGAGACAACAAAAGGCCTCGAATCCTTCAAACTGGTGTAAATTAAATAATTGAATTGCTTACTTATGTTATTCATTATTCTTCCGTAAGAGAAGCAGACACTACGCCTGTTCCTTTTTTTCAATATCAACCGTAACCGCAAGAAGTCAGAAAAAACTAGTTTTGTCATTAACGACCCGGGTTTCCAACAGAACTGACGTCAGCTCTGTTGCATCCGTGTGATAGAATGCCCGAAGATGCCGAAAGGTGAAACCCGTGTCGTTAACGACAAAACATGTGGAATCGTACAAAGTTATAACAATTCAAATTTAAGTTGGAAAAAGTTCTTGAATTGTACGGTGCATATTGACTTGTCTGTGAAAATAGTTGTCACATGGCTTACACAAGTTGGCTGCTCCTGGATTAAATCAACAAGAATTATGCGGCTTTACGTAAAACACACATATAATACAGCATAATTAATACGTTTGTATAGCGAAGATAAGATTTCTAATAAATTAGTTTGCAAGAATCCAATGAATCCGAAAAGACAAATTCAAGGTCATCTAGGGCCGTCATACTCAACGTGTGTCCCGATCAGTTCTTATGTGCGGCCCAAAATAATTGTATTTTTCTGTACTTTAACATATTTTTTATTTGTTGTCCATTGTTATTTTTAACATAAAATACATACTTATGCATTGTAATGCGGGTTATATATACAGTTTACTATAAATATATTGTGGCTCACATAGAGAAGTAAAAATCAAAATGCGGTCCAGAGAAAAAATCTTGAGTATGATTAATATGGGGCGTTGTTTGAGTTCCTCTCGAAGGAAAAAAGTAAAAACAAAAATAGATTGTCAGAAAAAGGTAAATTTTTAGGAATACAACATGGCAAACTATTATATTATATTAAAAGTGAGAATTCGTTAAAGAAATCCAGTTAGAAAAATGCATATATATCTTTACGCGTTCAAGTAAAGAAGTCTTGAAATTTTTTCTGAATCTACTCCATATGAAAAAAAAAACATTCAGTTATGTTATGTAATACTGAATGTTTTTTTTTTATTTTTATTCTATATTCGTGTCGAGGAAATATTTTAATATATTATTTCACCACTCGTCTCGGGTGAAAGCTTTTCATTTGAACCAATTCCCTAGTATACGAAGCGGTGTCATCTAAGGGATTATGGAACGCCAGTCATGTGTTTTAATACCTACATTTTACCACTGGATAATGAGGATTGTACTGTGATGATCCACTCTCCGAGTAAGGTAGCAGGTTTATCTCCATTTAAAAGGTTTAATGCCACATCTGTTTGCTTGCTTACATTATCAGGATTTATATTTATACAATCTTTTTTGACGAACGACTAAAATGAAGCAATATCTATTTAATATGACATTAAATAAGTAGCTTTCAAGATATTCTGTTACTCTGAAGAGCTTTATGTGTTTGCAATTATTATGTTTGCAATTATATCTTTTCATAGAACATTTTCACTTTCAAGATGTTAACTGCCACTTCTAGGTGGAAAGGCATGAAATTTTAAATAATAAAAACACATATTTTAGTACTTATTTCCGCTATATATTTTTGGATCAGGACCGGTTTCGCTCAGTATTTAAATAATAAAAGTTAATCTATTATTCAATAAGTACTAAAAAATGTGTTTTTATTATTTAAAAAAACATTTTCAGTTATTAATTACTAGCTATACAATAATTTAATTGTACAATTTTCCTATTCGTTTTTGTGGTGTATTCCATGTTTTTTTATTATATATTACTAACTATTAATTTTTAAGAGATCCATGGCATTTTTTAATCACTTTAAGCCTACATGGTGAAAAGATAGTATAGATAAAAGCAAAGTATCCTAGATGTATAAAATTTACAAGATATATAGTTGATAGCTATTACGACTTAGAATGCCTGAAGATTCGAAAAGACGAAACTTGGGTCGTTAGTGACAAAACATGTGAAATAGTACAAAGTTTTTACAATGCGAAATCGATATAGAAACTCCATCGAGCACCATAAATTATAAAAGTTTCATTGTTTATCAATGTCCCTACGAATGCCTTCGACGAGAATCAAATATATTTTTGTTTGTAAAAACGCTTTTAATACTGGAATTCGAACCCGTAACGTCCGTTTAATGTCAACAACGTCGACTTCTACACCACAGTTTCTCAAACTTTTCACATCCACGGACCACCAAAAAATCCAAAAATATTTTGCGGATCGCCAATTTGGAATACAGTAATGAATATTAATATAATTGATTATTTATTGAACAAATAATAATTTTGCAACACTGTATGTTGATATAACAATATTTACGTATATTAAAACAGACAGTAACACAAAGATATGATTTAAAAATCGATTGTTTATTGAAATAACATTACATCCCGGACTACCCGAAAATCCCCGCGGACCACCAGTTGAGGAACTATACTCTACACTATGACTTTCTACGCAATTAAACTTGGAAAAACACTGTTCAATTTTTCCCTATTGCCTTCCAGACTTTCATATTGTATTATATAACATTGTTACGTTAAATGTTTGTGCTGTGTTACAACAACATTAAAAATCGTCTAAAAATAAGCTTATATTTACTAGCACGAAATCGTCAAACAATCTTCATAACGCATTTCATAAATCACATCAAACGTTCAATGATTTATGTTTTCAATTTAAAAGCTTGCAAACATCAATAACGCATATTTTTCAGGGGGGGAGTTAAAATTATGATTCGTTTTGAATGCCGGCGCTTTGAAACCTATCAATGTAGCTTTATTCAATTCTGGTATGGGCAATTCAGGCACCCACTTTAATTGAGCTTTAAGCGCTTTGCTTTGTTCGTCCAGCGCAAAAATATTGCAGGCAATCATGCCGAAGGGGATATGAGGTTTTGTATTTGAAAAAAAAGGGTAATATTATTTTTAACAGACGCAACTGTCGCGACTCCGTTTTGAATCAAAATGATTCGAAACTGGCTTAATTTATTTTTTATTATTTACTTATTTTCGGTATATCACGATCTCTAGATGATGCGAATCATAATTCAAAAGACACGGTGAAAAAATAGCAACGTATTTTAGTTCTACAATTTTTTTAGATATAATCGATAGTTTTTTCGGTTCACGCCATCGTCGTAACTAGATATATTAAATTTGTAGAACTAAAATACGTTGCTATTTTTTCACCGTGTTATAATGGAGTTCTATCAAGTAAAGGCCAATTCAATCAATAATTCAAACGCCCTCACTTTTATGGAAATAAATTGAATGATACCCATATTTTTAAATTATTGTTCAGCTTAAATAACACTTTAGTGCTAACTGTCACTTCTTCATGGAAAGGCATGACATTTTAAATAATAAAAACACATTTTTTGTATTAATTTCCACAATATATTTTTGATTGTATTCTATCAGTTGATAAAGCTCGCGATGAGTGAAACCGGTCCTGATAAAAAAATACATTGTGGAAATAAGTACTAAAAAATGTGTTTTTATTATTTTAAATAAAAAAAATATTGTTTTATTATTAACTGAAGGTGTAATGTTAAATTTCAATTCTAGTTTTCATTGTGTTTTATCATTCACGACCGATTACAACTTTCCTCATCTTCGACGTTTAATACATGAATGCAGTTGAACTGACAATCAAGAAATAGATCATATCGTTTATATGTATAGAAAACGACTCATGAAATTTTGTAACCCAAAGTCTAAGATGAAAACCAAATTGATATCTAAATTATTCACCTTTAATGTGTTAATTGTCACTTCTTGATGGAAGGCATGATTTTTTTAAATCTTAAACCTATAGTTTTGTAAACCTACTACCTTTAACTCAAATATTTTGTATAAATAGACTTGTTTGTAAATTGTTTTCTTTCAGTTAATAATGCTAGCGATGAGCGACACAAGTCTTGATCAGAAAATATATCGTGGAAATAAGTACTAAAAATGTGTTTTTATCATTTAAAATCTAAATTATTAATAATAAATACTTGTTCACATTCTAAAAAATATTTTTTAACCATTAATAACACCGCGACATTAAAATGATCGATATTCACAATCGATTTCCTTAAAAAGGAAATTTAAATTGTATGAACATTCGTAATTATATGAGTACTTTAATGCTTTGAGTAAGGGTGATGAATTAATATTCGTTTGATCATTTAGATGACTTTTATTTTGATCATATCTAATACTTTACAGTGTTAGCGATGTATATGTTATGTCCAATATTAACTCTATCTGATAATCCAATTTTGTATAATTGTAAAGAGAAGAAATTAAGTAAGGGTTGATAATAATTGATGTATGGAGTCGATTGTAATGACGTTACAAATAGTTGGAATCGACTGACGGATAACTTAATGCTCGCTTTTGTTAAAAACATTACTCGACACACAATTACTTGAAAGCTTTAATTATAAAAAGTGGGAAAAGTTTTCACACAGAACAACCTACATTTAAATATTTAAATTAAATATTTACTATTGTCGCGTGCAACAAATAACCGACGTGGATCCCTTACTCGCTGTGAATCGCTTAAATATACAACTTTCTTTTAGCATACATAAATACTTAATGATTTACTTACAACTAGCGAGTACTCGGCATATATTGCAATGTCACTCAAACATAGTGAAATACTAAAACTGTACTACTCGTTACGCTAAAAAAAATCATTTAGTTAAAGTGTTTATTCGTAAATTGAATTTAGTTTAAAACAATCGATGGTTTACAAAATGTCATGATGTGACATAAATTACAAACAAGTCTATTATACAAAATTTTGAGTCAAAACTAAAGGTTCAAGAACCAAGAAAACATTTCACAGTAAGTTATAAAATATTTATTCAAATTAAGTTAATTATTATTTATTCAAAAATGAAAAGTTAATACTCACTTATTAATAAATTTTCAAAAAAAATATAAATAAATCATTTATTATTGGATCTTAATCTATTTTAATTTTATTTGGATGTATTATTGATTACAAATTAAAAGATATTTATTTGAGGTATCTAACATTTAATTCAGGAATGAAGATTTTTTATTATGATTTAATTTATGTATTTGGTAATTATGGTATCAAAATTTAGTATAAAAAGACTTCTTTTAATTTTTATTGTATTATTAAGGAAAGATAAATAAACATTTAGTTGTTTCTTTGTAGTTTGGCACCTTAATTTATGGAAAGTATGTACTTCCAATCTCGCTTACTAGTTTCATCTGTTACTTTCCTATCAATAAATGTTTTTTTTAAAGGCAATAGTGCTTCTGCAAATGAAGCAACGGGACATATTCAACAAAAACCAACGCGTATTATTATGTAAAAAATACGCCTTACTTTGATATTTTTGATAGATACTCCAACGTTATTATGTCTGCATACATACCACATTGGAGCTGTTACTGCGTAGCGAGTGTACTTTAATATATTATAACAGAAGTTTTGATTGCCGAAATCGGTGGGTTAATTAAACGATAATACAAGGGGGGTAGGCGACGATAGCGTTAATTGAACTGAAAAGCGTCGACCGGAGAGCCGCTTTTCCGGCGGAGGAAATTCGCCACTTCCGGTCCGTTGCACGAAAGCTCCGTTCGTTATCAAACAGTCGATAGGCATCAAAGGTGACTGCGTAGAGGACGACATAACCCGTCCGTACAAAGCTCTGCGATACAAAAGCTTGGATAACGTTATTATTTAGGCTTTGCACGTATAATGTATGCTACAAAGTATTAACAAACTCCGAGTAACGCTTTATTTAAATACAAGGACAGGAAATGAAATGTTTTCATACGAAAGGGTTTTCAATACACAAAACAATCATTTTTAGAATCGGTTTACATAATAATCTCAATTTTTTGCAAAATAATTATTTTGAACTACTGAGAACCTGGCATGCGTTAAAATGCCACTAAAAAAATTTTTTGTTGTACAATAATTCTGTTCGCCGAAATGATTTTGGATATACAATATAACGTACAGGAATAAATCGTAATATTTTACAACACATGAGCAGGCCATATAAAACTGTCTATGTAAAAAGCACATCCACATAGTCCATTGTATCAATCGATAGTGCTCGCCAGAAGCGAAACTGGTGCTGATCTAATAGTTGTACTGATTCAGTATCCTTCACGAGCATATGGAAAATAACTCACCAAAGTTTGATGACAATCGGATTAACGGTACAGGAACGCATAAGGAACGAACAAACAAATAAACATTCATCATTCTTTTTAATTTATAAGAATACTTACAACGTATATGTTTATTAATTAAATGATATGTTAATTGCTTCTGCCTATTTGACAATATCATTGGTTTTCAAATGTGATGAAGAGAAATACTTTGTTTAATAGTGAGATCAAGAAACACCAATCGTTTTTTTTTGTTGAGAATTTATTGTTTTATAACGAATCAAAACATCGAATACTATGATGTGCTAACTGTTTATTGATCGTCAGTTATGTTGCATCTGTGTGATAGAATGCCTGAAGATACCGAAAGGCGAAACTCGGGTCGTTAATGACATATGGAATCGTACAAAGTAACATTTCAAATTTGATATGGAAATTCCATCAAGCACCATCAGTTGATATCATTAATTATTATTTTAAAATTTTGAAAATAGTACTCATTATTGTGTTTTATTATCTAAATATATTGCACGGTAAAAAGCGACAGTGTTTTCTTGCCACTGCTTTTTTTTAGTAAACACGTTGGATATTTTTGTGGATTATTTAATCATAGTAATTTATAGAGAACGACTTAAATCTTTTGTTTATCAATCACACCGATTCTATTATTATATGCTGTTTTGATTTTCTTTGTCAAAAGACATTTTGTTACTCAATGTATGAATGTAAATAGATAATGGCGTTTTGAGAATTTTGATTCGAATTACGTTACTATCGACGCACTTGTCCGAGTAACGACTTTGTTATCTAATATAGCATGCGATTCTAAGTAATACAAACATAGCTTAATGTTATATTAGCATGCATTAAATTATTTTAAATAATAATAGTTACATGAAATATTGATTGAGTTCACTGTAATCTTAAATGTACCATTATATGTATATAAGCATAGCATTATGTGCTATGGTAAAGCTCATAAAACTGAAAAAAAAACACAGCTTTGCAATGTTTTGTATGACGTCATAGAAATACGATCGTAGTAAATACAAAAAGAACTTAAAATAATTCATATTTAAGAACTGATTTTTGATTATTTCAAATATTAAAGCACAGAAAGTAACTGTTTCGACAAAGACATCAAAATTTAATTATACTCGGTAGTGTTTTCTATTGTTTTTTGAAAAAAAAATATTCAATCATTATACATTCAATAGCCATATGATTTTCAGTCGACAAAGTTCAGCCGTGTAAGATTGTATATTATATTATTTTTACAATATTCATCTTGTTTTGGTAACGTTTCAGGATTTTTATCTCAACAGAAATACGTTGACGAAAACTGCTTGTTGAGGTGAAATAATTGATTAGCTGATCACTGCCACACCCCGTTTATAGAATTTCTTGGGCAAAAGGAAACCTTATATATAACAAATCCATAAATTGATTGACCTAGTTAATCTAGTTAATTTCTTGGCGTAAAGAATCATATCAGGAATATGTTTTGCAAGAACTGATTTAGTATATTTATTATATTTTTATTTTATTTTGAAGTTATACAAAATGTTAGGGCCATTAAATTGAAGCCATATTTGACAGAACATTTTTTCTGTCTTTCTTTCCTCAAAGAAAGTATTTATTCATTTGGCAACGCTCCAATAATCAAAAACTATAAGTTAATATTGCTTTTGCAATGTAACAAATATTTATAAATGATAGCATTGGAAATTAAAAGAATATATAACAAGGATAACAAGGAAGTCAATCAGGTAAGCTCATGAAAAATATACATTAAAATATTGAAAAATAGCATTCGTCTGACCAGGAAACGTTATATTTGATTATTTACATTATTCCATAGCATTTATTCAAATATTTTACACTATACATTCTAAGCATTTCAATATTAATACACAAATCTGTCTTCCTATCTGTCACAAGATTTCTTGCTAAACGATCTATTACTGGCGACGTAAAAATTGCACAGATTCTGGTCGACACTTTGTAATATACTATGCAAAATTTTAGCATATTATGTGAGTGTAACACGACCTACAGTGTGCTGTGATGTTGTCAGCTGTCTACAAAATTAATGATATATGAAAAATAGTTTATCAAACGAGGTAACGTCTACGACGATCTTAACAAGTTTCAGTGTTTGCTAGCACCAAAATAACGGAAAGGTTTAAATATTCCTACGAGATATGCTGGGTGATGCTTGCTAATATGTAATAGTTGCGAATCAAAATGTATTTGTGTGTGAATTGCGACTGTAAGCTTTCATAATAGTTTCGTTTGGCAACACGAATCGCGATAAAGTTTAGGCAAAAAGCTCCCGTTTACTGGGGCTAAGGTAAACTCGTATAAAGAAGGATAACGATCATTTTGTCGCAGCCATTTGCAGAATTTATTCCTTTCGTGCGGTTCGGGGTATATATTATACTTCGATGCAGTGAAGGACCAACAAACAACATGTTCAATTTTATGTATTAAAATTTCAAAAGCTTATCATTCTTAACAGAAAATAAAAACTGATGTAAATTTCGATCTGATTGATAATTATCAAGCATGTATTTTTAAATTTGACCTCTTAAAAAAACAATAGAATATTTTGTATCATAGTAAAAACAAATGCGATTTTGGGATTATAAACTAACTAGATTAATGGAGCAGTAGTTAACATCGCCAGCTCTTTGGAAAAAGAAAGATTAGAGAACTTGAATTGTTGAAACTTTATAAAATTCCACATGTTTTGTCATTAAAAATCCGGGGTTTGCTCCTTCGGCGTCTTTAGGTATTTTATCACATGGATGCAATCGAACTGAGATATGGAATCGCACAAAGTTTTAAATATTCAAATTTAATATTGAATTTCTATCAAGTAAAGGATAAATAAGCAATTCTTGTCGAAAAACTTTCGTTTCTATATTTCTATTATGAGGTCATATTCATTGCCTCGTCATTACAAGAAGACATAGCTTAAAAAATGTGAAATGAATCATTCTTTCATCTAAAAATATAGATAACCCGGTTTCAACGAATTTCCTTATTTTAAAAATTAAAAAAAGCAAATGAAATGAGAAGGAAAATTAAACACATAACAGTTTTGTTTAAATAGCTTAGATTTAACTGAAACAAACATCGCATGTATTGTAATAAAGTCACTTTAATTTCAAACAGATTAATAGATTATTTCTATTTCTGAAAATGTTAAATTACAAAAGATTAACTGTTGTTGATTTAAATTAAGATGCGTAGATTGCGATTGCAATGGTGAATATAAACTTTTGACCAATCATCTAATTTGAGTACCATTTATTTACTCAACCTTTTTCTATCGACAAAGGTAAAATAAATATGGGTTTATGAAAAGCCTAGCAGTTGACTGCTCTCGCCACGTGGCATTTTTTGATTCTGAGTTTATTGAAAATTATCATAATTTTAACACACATACTATCTCAAAAATATTCATCGACTAAAAAGATCTTAAGGGAAAAAATATTGAACACGGTGTGAAAAAATATATAGTAGTTCTGACGGTGGCGTGAGCCAAAATAGCTATCAACTATATTTTATAAAAAAAAATGTAGAACTAAAATACAGTGCTATTTTTTCCACCGTGTTATAATGGAGTTCTACAAAGTAAATGCCAATTCAATCAATAAATCAAAAAAATCATTGAATTGCAATCAGGGCTGTGAAGTCGTTAAAAAAACATGGTTTCGACACCGTCATTGACCAACAGCACGAACCCGAATAAAAAAGTTTATTTTTGTCGCATTTTTTCCTTAATTTTCTATTTATGAGCATTACATTAAAAATTATCCAACCAATCTTGCAATTGTACGCCGAGATATTCTTCAAAATTGTCTAATCGACAATTTGGTAAAAGTCGCTCGTTTTTCACGACGATTACGACTCCGTAGAACTATGTTTGTAATTGATTGCATTCTAAAGAAAATTTAAAAGATCAGGTGGCTCACTTATAGAATCAATGCGTATATGACGCTACCCTAAAAAGTGCACGTCACAGAATCAACCAAACGCTTATTTTGTGAGTGAGTATATTATTGATCGGTGTGTGTTTTTCGTTGTGTTTCCGGTATCGTGGGACTTTTTATATATTATTATGTTTGAGTGAACGGGGAAGCCTCGTCGTGACCTAGTTTTGTCTAAATGTAGACCAGGGACACGCTCCTCTCTTGATAAATAAGCCGTCAATGGCTTTACGCCATTTTGTAAATGAATTTAACTTGATCAAAATATTTCAATTATTTCCAAGAACTGAGTGCACTTTTGAAACTGATTTGGAGCCAATTTCTTGTAAAAGTTTGACAAGTGACTTTCTTTTCGACTGGCGTTTTCCCTTTAGATAATTTTCAAAAATAAAGCATACTTTTTGTATATTTTATACACTTCGTAAACTTTTTTCCTAGTACTGGTATAAAAATGCAGTGCATCAGTTATTACATTAAAAACATTTTTTTTTATTTGATAATTCTCACGACGAGCGAAACTGGTTCTGTCCATAAAAATATATTGAAGAAATAAATTTTTGACTCGTTCCCTGCTCAGCATTTCAAAGGACTTTTCAACGTATTGATTGATTGAATTGGCATTTACTTGGTAGAACTCCATTATTACACAGTGAAAAAATAGCACTGTATTTTTGTTCTACACATTTTTATAAGGTATAGTTGATAGCTATTTCGGCTTAATAGTTCCGACGATGGCGTAAGCCGAAATAGCTATCAACTATACCTTATAAATTGCTTTTTTTTCACCGTGCGATTTTTCAACGCCTTGGCTTCAAAAATTTATTGAATAATATTGGTTTGAAACAATCTTATTGAGTTTGTCACGATAAATCATGCAACGCATTAACTAAAAAATTTGCGAGTAGTAAGGTTTCAACTACTGTTAATTCATATATTTTCGGGTATCAGCTATCAACACAGCAAAATCAGCCGTCAATAGTTGAGACGTTAGCAGTCCGACGGTTAAGATTGTGTAACTATTCAAAATATCATGCTTTTCAATCAAGAAGTAACAGTTAACAAATTATTGTTTTATTCAATATACATTTTCTTGCTGAAACGCATAAATGATATATATTCAACACCAAATAAAATAATGTATTAAATATACTTTTAAAATTTTTTAGGTCATATTTTAACGCACTAATTAGCTCGTGTACGAAAGTTTTTACACGGTTTTAACACTCTTCGAGTCAACTATCATTTTATAAGTTAAGGCGTTGTAAAAACTTTGAAAGCTTTCCTTCATATTTCCAAGTGGCAAGGCATACAAGTGAACTCATTCAAAGAATACAAAATATTTATTTAGAGTGAGTTTTTATGTGCGTCTTTCGTTATTTAAATTTAAATTATGGAAAACAAACGTGTCTATCTTTTAAGACACAAGTCCAAAAGTTAACTATCGTAGTAGTCATAAATAAGTAGATAATAGAAATAAGTTTTTAAGACTGTCAACAAAAAAATAGATTAATTTTAAAACAACCGAAATAGATTAAACTTAACAGTTTTTTTTTATATGAAATCGATGGAGTTAAAATCTATGACGCGCTTGAATTAGAGTTCTTCAAGTCTCATTCATGTCTAATGTATTGTTTTATTTGTTGCACTATTTTTCTTTCGTTACCAACAGAAGTCAGTTCCTGTAGGACTGGGCAATCAACAGTGAATCCGGTTAATTATTAATTACACTGTCGTTTAGACTGTCAAATACAATTGCGATTATATTTCATCTGTAATATTGAATTGAATTAAGTATTTCTTAATCGAGGAATTTTTTTTTCCGGTAAGTTTTAAGTCTTATTCTAATTTTTATATTATTTTGAATATAACCGATTTCACTCATCACGAGCAGTATTTTATTTTTAAATAGTAGAAAAAGGTCAATAGTGTTAACTGTCACTTCTCGATGGAAAAGCATTTAAAATTTAATACTTTTTGTATAACTCAATATATTTATGATCAGAACCGGTTTCTTTCACCAAATACACTATCAACTGATTTTTATTACTTGAAAGACATCCAAAGAATTGCCATTTCGAGATCAGTGTACTAAAACGCTTGAAGATTCCAAAAGACAAAACCACGAGTGATAATACATTTGTAGAACTAAAATACATTGCTATTTTTTCATCGTGTTGTAATTGAGTTCTACCAAGTAAATGCCAATTCAATCAATAGTTAATACATGTAGTTAGTGTACAGAAGTTGAACAGTCAAAATTTGACATAGATATTCTACGAAGCGATATAATGTTATATAAAACAATGAATATGGAAGTCGTATTATATTAAAAAATCTATAATTAAAAAAAATATAAAAGTAATGCTTGGTTCCACAAAAGCCTTCATGGCTACATTTTGTAAATTAGAAGTTACGAGCTTTGCAGTCTGCGCTGACGTCACTGCAGTTAGACGAAAGCGCCCGGTTATAATAATATATAACGTGGTCTTATTTTATAGTTTCTCAGGACAAACTTTCCAGTTATGCGTATTATGATTACCATGTGGGTGCCCTTATACCCCAAACCGTTATGAAGGTACGGAGATAATTTATGATTGTAAAGGTTACCGAAGCATGCGGACATTTTTCGACCTTTGCAAGTTCACATAATATTCACGATGGACGAAAAATGAGTTTGCAGAACGGTGTATATACAATATATAAAGACGGAAAGCTTACTGTTTTTCAAGACAAAATTCAAATAAATATCACATATTCTTTTGTTATTAATACATTAATGAGATCAAATTTGTATTACATAATTTTAACACAATTCTTCAATATCAAAATCGAAGTTTACAAGTTTTTAAGGATTAAATTATAATCAGTATATTGTTGTGTAACCAGGGCTGCGGAATATGAGTCGTAGAATTGCGGCGTTTTGGCCGAATTCGAAGTCGTGAAATGTTAAAATACGCATACCATCTTTAAATAAAGATTATAATTTCTCAAAGAGTTACTGATTTTTTGAACGTTTTCGTTGAACGTATGTTAATTTAAGATGACTGATGTTATTCAACTGATGAAGTTTTCTTTTTTAAAGGGACTAAAATCAATATTTTATCCTTAACAGACGATTAGTGGTTATTCACTTTTCGGGTGGTAACTATTACTTTTTAATATAAACGCTGAATACTTAAATAAAAAAATATTACATACCAATTTGAAGCAATAAGATTTCTCTAAGTCTAAAATTACCTTATTGCATTTTAATGGTTGTTCATTATTATTTGTTGTTAAATCCTTTCATCAATGACAATAACACTATTTAGTGTTAATAAAACATATCACAGGCCATTTATTGTCATTATCATCAAATCGATAATATTGAAAGTTATTTCTGTCGGATGTATAGATATAGATCCTAGAAGAATAAAAAACTAGTGATTTTGTTTTAGAATCAACTAGCACGAAAATATTTATTGGAAAATGAAATTAAAACGGTGAGAAGAAACTATTTGACAGTTACGTCGTATTATCTCATGAAAAGCAAATATCAATTATTTAAACTATATTCCTAGTTCTTATACCTTTGGTTGTGTATTTCTGGTAAATTTTGTAAATGAACTCAATTTCTATTGTATCAGTTGATAACGCTCGCGATAATTGAAACCGGTCCCGAATTAAAAATAGAAAATAGTGCAAGATGTATTCAACATATTTTTTATTATACACAATTAAATTATGAGAAAGTTGAAATATATTAGGTTATTGAATTCAAACAAGAGCTTTGTTATAGATACATTAATAGAGGGTGTCAAAATGTTAATTTCTCAATTTGGTCGAGATATTCGGGGAATGTTTTTTGGGTGGATTTCATTTCACTGTACCTTAAAATAATTCAATTTTGACTAAAGAATACAAAGTACCGTAATATTTCATCCGCAAAAATTCCGAAAGGTCACGATCAGGATTTAAGGAATTGTGTAATAATTTCGCCGGAAAGGCTCCAAAGGATCAATTAAAATATTTTACAATGTAAATAGGAGTTATTGAGAAAATAAAACGGCGCATTTTTTTATACTTAAAATGTAGCGCAATCAAACAATGTTGGCATTTTCTTTTTATGTTTGAAAAAATGCTCAATTCGAAAATCGAATATCTACGCATAGTCAAAGATCCTACGTTCGCCGAAAAAATATTAACTGTCAATGGTCACATTCAACTTGATCGCATAACGCATTTTCATGATTTAAGAATAAATATATGTATTGATTGAATTGGTATTTTTGGAAGAACTAGAAGAAAAAAGTTTAAAATACCATGCTTTTCCTTTATTAAGTGACATTAACACAATTATAAAATATATGTCTATGAAAAAGTGTGATTCATGTAATACAAATACAATTTTTTTCATCGATTTTTTCGATCGAAAATAATGTTACATGACATATTCGATATTTTAAATATGCACCACTTTTCGAGCGGATACAAACATTTAGAATATCCTTCTTGTCTTCGGGAAATTCTTTCAATGTTCAAAACCCCAGATCAGCCCCTACGCCGAGCCACATTGCGAGTCGTAAAGAATTTATGGCTCGAACGCTGGAATGCGCTCGTAAAACGGTTTCTTGTGCCAGTGGACCATGATCAAATTTATTTATTGTGAATGAAATAATTATTTAACCAGAATGAATTTTTACTTGCACTGCGACTCGGTTATTTCTGGCAATATTTTCCAAACGTTTTATTATTTTAATACACATAAGAGCTTTATTACGACGTTTTTTAATCTTTTTTTACCCTTAAAAGCCTATGCCCGAAACATTACCTGTGAGACGATGAAGATTTGCAGTAGAAAAAAAAAAGACTTTACTCTCAAATATTATATTACAACAAAAAAAAAACGTTGAAGATTTTATATATCCAAAAAATTTTGATATCAACTGAGGTTTCTTGATGGAAATTCAATATGAAATTTGAATTGTTGAAACTTTGTATGTTTCTACATATTTTATCACTAACGATCCAGGTTTCACCTTTCGGCATCTTCAGGCATACTATCACACAGTTTGATTGATTAAGTTCTAATTGTGTCGTATACACCCAGTCCTTTTTTTACGCGATACATTGGTTCCAGAAAAAGGCGCGTAAAAAAAATCGCGTAAAAAAATGATTTCACGCAATTGCATTATATTTCTTTACACACCCTAAAACATAAATTCGCATAAAATCCGATACACTTTCAACATTTGACAATTGTATCTGTATTTAAAAAAATGGAATGCTTTACAAAATTAAATTTTAAAAATACACATATTTTTTTTATTTAAAAAAATAATGAAACGTACATGCCTAGTATCATATGTATATATGTTTTCTTTAAAACAAATTTGGGGAAAAATTGCGTAAAAACGAATGAAGCGTGTAAAAAAATGTAGCGGTGCCGTCCAAAAAAATCGCGTATAATCGAATTCGCGTAAAAAAAGGACTGGGTGTATTATAAAAAGTCTGCGATTTTCTTTTTCTTTTGACGACCTTTCTAGGCAAAATTAGGATGATAGGCAAAGTTGCAGCAGTTGAGGGCATTAATAATTAATTACATGTTATTTGACAGTATAAGTTTTTCACAAAGATGCAACAGAACTGACACACAATAAACTATTAGCATCGGTTATATAGTTAAGCAGATAATGACATGAGAGCTAATTTTTGTCCTGACGTAAAATTTTTCATGAAAGTTTTTATAGTTTTGTTTTAACATCATATACTGTATTCATGTTATGAAATATTTGGAATATCCATTATAAGGCTCAGCAGGAAATGGACTTAAAAACATGTTTTTGGGTTTATAAATAGTTTTTGTTATTCAAATAAACAGTCTCAAATTTGACTTGCTTTGCGCCTCGCATTTAGGCAATCGTGTGTACATAAAATTTTACATTCGCATGTAAGTTCGATAAATTAAATTTACTATATCATCGTTTATTTGTATTTAGACCAGGGGTGGAGAACATTTTTATTTTATAGGTCACATTCACTTATCTGATTCAGTATAAGGCCGCAGTAAAGAAAACGTTGACACCCCTCACCCTATAAACTAAATATTTTAATTCACAATATAAATTAGTCAAAACGCAAATTAAAAATTCTTTTAAGAAAAAATACACATTTACAAATCTAATTTATTATATTTATATTGTTAAAAAAATGTTTTATATATGTATGTATTTAAAGGAATCTTTCAAATTGGCACCAGTCAAAAGGCCGCACTAGAATAGCCAAAAGGCCGCAGGTTCCCCACGCTTGATTTAGACTGTTGAAATATAGCCTGATTTGGCCTGATAATCGTCGTACATTTTTTTTAAAACCATAATAAATAAATTAATTTTAAAATATTCAGGATTAGAATATTGTTAACTTGAAAACGATCTATGGAATAATGACAATCGTTGCAACTTTATTTTAAATACTTATTCAAAATTTATGATATCGACTGAAGGTGCTCGATGGAATTTCAATATCAAATTTGAATTTTTGCAATTTTGTACGATTCCACATGTTTTTTCACTAACGTCCCGGGTTTAACATGTATAATCGTAGAAAGTTGTAACAGTTCAAAAAACTAATTTAAAATACAATCACCTCACTTATTTCTTATCTGTCGATTGGAAATATCAGTGTTTGCTGCTAAGGGTCTCAAATCTCTTTTAAATCATGAGATAGTAATATAAATATAGTATTTGTATAGAAGTGATACAGTTGCTGTTGATCTTTTGGATGTGCGGGTTAAAATGAGACAGTGTATCTGGAAGACTTGTTGCATTTCACACTTGGCATTGTACCTACCGGCTCTGTTCATCGTGACATCGCCAAACTCTAAATTAATAACTCCGTTTCTCTAGCTATAACGCTAAAGGAATTTTGAACAATGAAAAGCGGAAAATTCTATAAATAGCATTGTCTCAATATTTTAAATTTTACCTTGCACAGCTAGTAAAGAAAACACCTAACAGCAAACAAAAACAACGGATAAAAATAGAGTAACGGATACAATGACCGGCCAGTTATGCGTCGCTTTGATACATCGGCTCAAGCTAATTAATTACTAGGATTTTAGTTTACAATATCGATTGGGGAGTCTATTGTGGAATTCCGATATAAAGTTTTAACTTTCAAAACTTTATACATTTAAACATGCCTTGTCACTCACAGCCCGGGTGTCGTCTTTCGGTATCTTCAGGCATGCTATTACACGGATGCAATATACTTGACAAATAGTAAACGGTTTTCTTCAGCTGCATACAAACGGAATTACTTAGAAAAAAATAAAAACTATTAGCTTCGTTTATGATATCGACTGAAGGGATTTTAATATCCAATTTGAATTGTTGTGACTTCGACTATACATTTTTTATCATTTACGATCGGATTTCACCTTTTGTCATCTTCAGGCATTCTTTCACATATGCAACATACTTGATATCATGATGAATGCCTGAAGATGCCGGAAGGCGAAACCCGGGTCGTTAGTGACAGAAAAGTTTCAACAATTCAAATTTAACTATTGATTTGAATTAAATTACATTTATATTGATTTTTGATAATTATGTCGTAATTATTAAATTTTATTAAGGTTTTATTCTAATACATTTTAATTTTCGATTTTGAGCAAATCGCAACAAAAATTATCGTATAGCGACGATAATTGAAATAAAAAGAATTTCATAGAATTTTTTGTGCGATTCTGTGTATATATATATATAGTATATTTATATATTATATTATATTTAGTACATTTATATTTATATATTATAGTATATTTGCTTTTTCAAAGTTATGCGGTTTTTAAATCTTCTTTCTGCGGTTTTCCGTGGAACGCATTTGTCGCACAAAAAGTGGTTTGAGTGTATATGACAGGCGAGGTATGTATATAAACTCCGATAGCCATATATATATAATACAATAACACGATGTTTCGTTTCTGAAATACATTTTTTCGGTCATCATTAATATTCGCTATCTTGATGATTTCGATCGGGAAGGAACATAATTCGAAATGTTAAGCGATAATAACATCGCAGTAAATTAATCCATAGCCGCGTGGATAATGAAAACTTTTCCAATTAAAATTCACAACAATCTAAAATAAAGCTAAAATATTACAACTGTCGTTTCGCTGCTACAAGAATTTTACAAGAGCAGTTACACACTATCAGTGGCAGACGAGCGATTAAAGAAAGTATTTTAAGAAATACTTATTTATTAAAGAAGATTAGGTCGTAATAATCACGCGCCTTTAGGAATGTCATATTTAGCAAGCTAACATAATTAATAATGAAAAGTATCAAAATGCTATTACCGAAACTATGTATAATCCCACATGTTTTGTCACTTACGACACGAGTTTCGCCTTTCAGCATCTTCAGGCACTCCATCACACGAATGCAACAAAACTGACACATAATAAACAGTAAGCATCGTTTATCTACCAAAGGAGTTCATTAAAGGAAAAGCTAGGAACCAAATGACAACCAAAATAAATAATATTGATTTAATAAAAATAACACTCAATTGTTTGTTATAAGTTTTATTTATGATAAATACTGTTAATGAGTCTTCCACGAAAGGATTTTATAATAAATAATAATCAGCTAACATTTAAATCCAATTGAAAAATTTTAGACGTAGAAATACCTACTTGTTTCAAGTTGGCAGGTATCGATAAGTATTAAAACATCAGGTAACGAAATATAGGAATTTAATTTATGAGGTTGTCTATTCATTGAACTGATTTCACGTAAAGGATAAACTATTTGCTTATGAGAACATTGAATAAGTCTTTCTTCTTTCTAGCAGAGAGAGTGGAAAGCTCATTATTAATGAAAACCTCAGACTGCTTACGTTTGATTGCAATGTGCCCATAGCAGTTATCCTGCTGAAAACTTTTGTAGTAAGAGCTAATTTAAATATTTAAATATAGTCTAATTTTTCTTGAAAACCAAATATGTTTAGTGAGCACAAACACTGCTTAAAAACAGATTATAATATGAATTCAGGCACCCGTGAGTTTAAGGTTATTGACCACTGTCCTAGATCATTATTTTACTCCTTTTACGCCATCTTGAACTTAACTCTTTGAATGTATTTTTTTGTTCATTGATTTTTTATCTTATGATAAATTTCTTTTCAAAAAAATGATAATTTATTGCACGGTGAAAAAATAGCAATGTATTTTAGTTCTACAAAATTATTTTAACAAATATAGTTGATAGCTGTTTCGGCTCACGCCATCGTCAGAACTATCTAGCGTGAGACGAAATAGTTTTGTAGAACTAAAATACATTGCTATTTTTTCACCGTGTTATAATGGAGTTCTACCAAGTGAATGCCAATTCAATCAATGTATGAAAGATATTTTCATCCCTTCTCATTCATCCTTATTAATTCCGAAGCCTAAAGCAAGGGTTGTTGTAACGTTTAAAAGCTAGACGGTAATAGTTTCAATAGATTATGTATTATATTAAATATACCCATATACTGTAATCTAGAAAACGCTGACTCTAATAATATTGTTGTGATTATGTTAAAAAATATTTGAGTGTTAAATTTTGAGCCATGAAAAATGTGTCTCACATATTCGTATGTTATTTCAAATAAGCAAATAAGCGTACTTTAAGTATACCCTTCTCAAATGTAAGAAAAATGGAAGCTTTTAATGGATTGAAAAAAGAATACATTAAAATTTGTATCAATGGTTTGAATTAATAAATTATATTCCGCAAGATGGTGTTAGTGGAATTCAAAAAAAGTTTTTCTTAATTAAATATCTATGTTTGAAAGGAAAAGGCGTTAAGAGCGTTTTTTTAACAAAACAACCTAAAATATCAAAAATTAAAAATTATGTTAATTTTATACAATGATATTATATTCTTATATTAAAAAAACAATTATCCGCCATTTCAATAATTCAAATTATCGGTTATAGAAAAAAATATATACTGTGAAACATTAAAAGCTTCAATGACAATGAAGAGGGTATTTGAACTTTATAAGTGAAACTACTAAAATTTTTAAGGTGTTAACTGTCACTTTTTGATGGAAAGACATGATGTTTTAAATAGTAAAAACACATTTTTGTGCTGTTTATTATAGTGAGTGCTTATTTCCACAATATAACCGTTTTGAACTTTCATACCAGCTCTTGTATCTTATTCGACGACACGGTAGACTTCATTTGTTCACTATCAATTATTTATAATCTACATGACTCTAGTTGGTCTTGTGAAAATTCTTAAAAAAGTTAATTGCATTAATTTTTTTCTTAATTAGGTCAAATTCAATTAACGTATAATTTTTATAAAAAAAACAATTATTATATTGTCACAGTTATAAGCAAAAAAGCAATACGTATTGTAGCAGAAGTTTAGTAAACCTTCAGATAGAACTTCCAATACAAACAATGGCATTGAAAAGATTAATAGAAATTAGTCTTGGGTTCTCAGAGATGGTTAAAAACGCAAATAATAAATCTTCACAGAACACTTAATATGTTCTTTCGAGAAAAACAAGATTGAATATATAAATTTTATTTAAAAATGTAATGTTTCAACGCCGTATTAACTTATAAACCAGCACTTATTGGACTCGTTCCATTTCTTTTTTAAGTATATATGCACCGTAGTTTATTTTCTATATTTAACTAATTTTTTGTAATTTATTACTACACGCCCTTTCCTTTCGCACATTGATTTAATATATTGAAGCTATGAGTCATTCTATTCTAAAATAGACTGGCTATTGGCTGTAATATAAATCGACTTGTACTATTCAGCAAATAATATATATATTTGATAAATAGCTGTAAACAGACGTAAAGGTCAAAGGGAAGTAATAATTGCTAAGTACTACGTCACTGCATAATACAAAAGCTCCGTAGAGGTGTAAATGTATCGTATCTATACGCTTTCACAAAATTAAGCCTTTAAGATGTTATTAAGGGTTAGTTGGAGGTGTACTTCATCAATTCCGATGCCTACCCTACTACGATCCTACGTCTTTACGGTTGATACAAGGCCTCGGATGACGTCATGCTTCTAAATATTATAAAATAACAGTCTCGTTATCCTTAGAAATGTCTTTGAAAATATTCAAAACATTCTTGAAATGTACGACTTAAGTTTTCGATTATTATGGTAGAACTCCATTATAACACAGTGAAAAAATAACAATGTATTTTAGTTCTACAATTTTTTTATAAGATATAGTTGATAGCTATTTCGGCTCACGCCATCTATATATAGCTGTGTAGATTGTGTACTTTTTCTACTTTAATTTTGTAGAATTAAACTACATTGCTATATTTTCATCGCGTTGAATTTTTTTATTTTTAATGTCTCATTCGATGGAAAAATATGTGAATATTATATGCAAATCTAAAACATAAAATAATATATTTATATTTTTATATTAAACATACAGTTTTATATGTAAAAATGTATATTATCTAATGCAGGTTTCACTCATCGTGAAAATTATCAATTGCTAAGGCTATTTATACAAAATTTGAGGATATTTTGACTAGGTTTAAATAATGCTATTAATTTTTAAATTGAAAAAATCTCCAATAGGTTATATATTACATTATTTTAATATTAAGGATACCGAAATAATCAAGATGAATCGATGAGATGGGAAGATATGGTCAGTCTTCTTCTTCAGTCTTATATGAAGAAGACTGACCATATCTTCCCATCTCATCTATTCATCTTTAAATGACTATCATTAAAATTCTCATGTATTAATTTATTTTGTTCCATTAAGTAGTGAGTGTGGGTTATTTTCGTCATTAAAATTTCCCACTCCTTACTTCCTTATTGATTGTTCAGAGCTCCTAATGGATTGTTGATTTACCATAATTGTAATTGTAATTCTTAATAAGTGATTGTGAACATTTAATTTTTATACGAATTTACTTTATTTGTATCAATATTGTATTATTTTATGTAAATTGTTTCCTAGTTCTTGAACACATGGTTTTGTACACCTGTTACCTTTAACTCAAATATTTTTTTTTGTTTTGTATAAATAGACATGTTTGTAAATTGTATTCTATCAGTTGATAATGCTCGCGATGAGCGAAACCGGCCCTGATCAAAAAATATATTGTGGAAATAAGTACTAAAAAAATGTGTTTTTATTATTTAAAATATCATGCCTTTCCATCAAGAAGTGACAGTTAACACCTTTAAAGTGATAATATTGTATGTTTAATTTATGAATACTAATTAATAATAATTAATAACTAGTTTTGAACTAGTATGAACTGTTTGAATAGAAATTTCAATTTAAATACTCTTTTGTATAGAGCATGCAAATATTTTATTAATCAATAGATTTCGTGTGTTTGGTTTTGTGCACGAAACGGATATAAGATTTATTAATTTTGAACAAATTTGTATATCTCAGATAAAAGAGAAAACTTTACAGTTATATTTGCAATAATATATTCATTCTCTCATTCTTGTTCATTAACATTATTATTATCGAAGAGTTTTTTTTTTATTTACACGTTTAATTATTACGCTAGAAAACAAACAAAAGATTAAGTAAAGTTAAACTAAAAAAACTTAAAAAAATTGAGCGTATATTCTGAAATTTTTCAGTATTTAATCTACGTTGGTTACCTAGAAGTCGTAAAATAGATTTTCCCAACCACGTCCGTTCTAAATGTAGAGCACATGTCTTTCAAATGAAACATCTCAAAAGAAGGTTTTTGCGAGCCGTTTTTTCAATCACTCAACTCCTGTTTTTAGAAAAGGTTAAGTATAAAACGATAGATCTAGGTAAAGAATTGTGGGTAAGTAATCGCTAAAGCTACGTTTTCCGTTTATAAAAAAGCATGACTGGTAGAGAATCTTAAATAAAATAATTAATTCATAGTTTCAAAGATAAAAAAAAAACCAACGAAAATAAAATGGCGGAATCGTGGCTTACATTTCAGAGATGATATAAAGTTTATTGATTGAATAAGCATTTACTTAGTAGAACTCCATTATAATACGGTGAAAAAATAGCAATATATTTTAGTTCTACAAAATCATTTTTAATATATAGTTTATAGCTATTTCGGCTCATGCCATCGTCAGAATTATGTTTAAGAGAACATTTGCTTATCTATTTATAGCTGTGTAGAAAAGATACAAAAAAATATATTTTCTTCTGTTGTAACGACCTAGATTATTTCCTGCTAGCAATAAAACTAAAAAATAAATAAAAAAATGTAAATGAAACTAAAAAACCGGCTATATCAATGAGCTAACATATTGCACAGAGATGGTTTATTGGATGGGGATGGTTTATTACGGAAAAGAATTATATGTACAGGTTACCCTCGACTTACGACCGAGATACGTTCCTGGACTTTGGTCGCAAGCCGAATTGGTCGGAAGTCGAATTTCATAAAAAATATGTACTTACATATTAAAATAAAACATGTGTATTTTTATTGTTAAATTTCTACTTATTTAGTAATACAAAATAAAATATTTACTTCATTAATATTTAAAATCTTTCGTCATCAGTACTTATATAAGTACAATCCATTGGCTTAATATCAGTAGTGGAATAAAAAGCAGTAGTAGTCTTTTTAAAAAATGTATCCAATTTTAGTTGAGTTTTTTGTTGTTTGTTGTTGTTTTTTCTGTATATTGCAGCGTAATGCATTTAAAAAAATGCTATTTGGTCGTACGTGCGAATGTTCGTAAGTCGAACCGTCATAAGTCGAGACTGACTGTACTTTCACAGATAAAAAAAAAATTTCAACGAAAATGAAATGGAAAAATTGTGGCGTATATTTCAGATATGATAGAAAGTGATATTAAAAATTGTCCTGTGAAAAAAATAGAATTTACAAAGGTTATCTATTTGCGGTTATCAATTAGCGGGACATAATTAGACATAAAACGCTTACCTTAAGAGCTTCATCATGCGAGATGGCTGTGAAGGGGGTGCCATTAACTTGGAGGATGGAGTCCCCAGGGCGTAGACCAGCTCTCTCAGCCACAGACCCTTCCTCGACGCGGGAGATGTAAACACCGACACCTGCTTCAAATATATTTTACAGCATATTAACCAAACGTTGAGGAAGTTAAGGTCAACAAAAGTCTGTAATAATTTCACAGTATCGCAGATAAAAGATTAAAAGGTTCCAATTACAAAACGCGATTTTGAGTTAAGTCCGGTTTTGATTATACCATATAAAACATAGGTTCCCAACCTTTTACGGGTGGCGACCCCTTTTCATAAAATCCGTGTGACCCGCGACCCCCCACACAATCCAAAAACATACAAAACATTTTTTTTTTAGTTGATCATTTAAGTCGGCGACCCCCCAAAAAACCCTCCGCGACCCCCAGGTTGGGAACCTATGATATAAAAGAAACATTAAAACATTACAGTAAACTAAAGTCATTCATCATTACACAGTATGATTGATATAAGATCACGCAAATTGTGATGCAAAAAGCTCTACGTTACACATATAACGGCTTACAATATATGCTTAGACATATTATCATATATGAAAATATAATTTATGATATCGACTGAAGGTGCTTGATCTTCAGTTTTGTTGAATCCGTGTGATAGGATGCCTGAAGATGCCGAAAGGTGAAAACCGGGTCGTTGGTGAAAAAACGTGTGGAATCGTACAATGTTTCAACAATTCAAATTCGATATATTATATTATAAACGTATTAATCAAAAAGAATACTGTAATAAGTTGCATTTAGAACAATAAAAATGATAATATATATTTTTGCTAATGAAAATTCGAACAAATATGTGATTAAATCTTTCTTCTGTTACAGATAATCGAGTTCGGTTTTCAGCTGTAACGATGTTGTCTAACACTGTTTATATAACATTTAAAAATAAATCTTTGGATTGTATTCTCTTTTCATATAGATATCATTTTTAATAAGATTAATATAAACAAATAAATAACAACATAAATCAAAAAGCATTTACTGTATAATAAATAAAAAAAAAACGAAATTCTCTCAAGTAAATTAAAGCAGTAAACAAAAATTCCTTACACTTAATTCAAATAAAATTCTATTTATTGCTTACGAAATTTATCGGCTTCTGGTCGAATGGCGTATATTGTTTGCGAAAAACTTTTTTACGGTTCTAAACTATAAATGCTTTATTTTGCGATATACGTACTTTATGTAAAGTTATTTTTATGGTCTTATTTTTGTGTCACGTAATCTCATCTTATCTTTATACGAATTGTTAAAACGTGAAATGTATAAATCACTCTCAAAAAAATCTCAACACTCTCTCACATACGTAAAAATAATTTGTTTTTCCATTATTCTGATACAGCGAAATCGATTCGAACACCATTTTGGATACGGGCACGAATAGATAAATGTTAATGGACAAACACTAACGCCATTTTCCAAACGTTTTTATACGTGTAAAATAATCAAATTGCATATTTGCAATAAGCGAGGGAATATTTTTGAATGATCATAGAATTTTATTGAAAAGCGATACCTATCGTGTTTACCGTATAAGTTGTCATTTTTGAGGATTTTTTTGTCAATTGCCTTGATGGAATGGCATAATATTTTATAGAATAAAAACACATTTATTTGATACTTATTTCCACAATATATTTTATAATCAGGACCGGTTATCAGTTGAGAATGCTCACGATAAGCGAAATCGCTCCTGATAATAAAATATATTGTAGAAATAAGTACTAAAAATGTGTTTTTATTATTTAAAATAAAATATTAATTATCGAATGAGAGCTTTCAATTAAGTAAACCACAATCTGTAAGTATGTACTTACTTCCATATTTTATATTGTAAGGATATGTATCGTCACATTGTAAATATTATCAGTTGATGAAACTGTTCTTGATTTCTACTATATTATATAAAATATGGAATAAATATTAAAAATTAAGTTTATATATTATATAT
>JAHFWJ010000413.1:0-65719 GCA_028555115.1 Himalopsyche japonica | reverse complement strand
AAGTAAAGTAAAGTAAAGTAAAGTAAAGTAAAGTTAAGTAAAGTAATATAATTTAAAGTAATGTAATGTAAAGTAAAGTAAAGTTATAATAAGTAAAGTAAAATTATGTGAAGTAATGTGATGTTAAGTAAAGTAAAGTAAATTAAAGTAATAATAAGTAAAGTAAAGTGATGTTAAGTTAAGTAAAGTAAAGTAATATAAAGTAAAGAAATGTAATGTAAAGTAATGTAATGTTATGTAATGTAATGTAAAGTGAAGTAAAGTAAAGTGATGTTAAGTAAAGTAAAGTAAAGTAAAGTAAAGTGATGTTAAGTAAAGTAAAGTAAAGTAAAGTAAAGTAAAGTAAAGTAAAGTAAAGTAAAGTAAAGTAAAGTAAAGTAAAGTAAAGTAAAGTAAAGTAAAGTAAAGTAAAGTAAAGTAAAGTAAAGTAAAGTAAAGTAAAGTAAAGTAAAGTAAAGTAATTATAAGTAAAGTAAAGTGATGTTAAGTAAAGTAAAGTAAAGTAAAGTAAAGTAATAATAAGTAAAGTAAAGCAAAGTGATGTTAAGTAAAGTAAAGTTAAGTAAAGTAAAGTAAAGTAAAGTAAAGTAAAGTAAAGTAAAGTACAATGTAATGTCATGTTATGTAATTTAATATAATGTAATGTAATGTCATGTTATATAATATAATGTTATGTAATGTTATTTAATTTAATTAAATGTAATGTTATATAATATTATGTAATGTAATGTTATGTAATGTTATGCAATATAATATTATGTAATGTGATGTAATTTAATTTAATGTAATGTAATGTAATGTCATGTTATATAATGTAATGTAATGTAATATAATATAATATAATATAATGTAATGTAATTTAATTTAATTAAATGTAATGTAATATAATATAATCATATGTTATTTAATGTAATTTAATGTAATGTCATGTAATATAATATAACATTATATAATATAATATAATGTAATGTCATGTAATATAATATAATGTAATTTAATTCAATTAAATGTAATGTAATATAATGTTATATAATATAATCATATGTAATTTAATGTAATTTAATGTAATGTAATGTAATGTAATGTAATGTAATGTAATGTAATGTAATGTAATGTAATGCAATATAATACAATGTAATGTCATGTAATATAATATAATGTAATTTAATTTAATTAAATGTAATGTAATATAATATAATATAATCATATGTAATTTAATGTAATGTAATGTTATATAATGTAATGTCATGTAATATAATATAATGTAATGTAATTTAATATAATGTAATTTAATTTAATTGAAAGTAATGTAATATAATATAATATAATCATATGTAATTTAATATAATATAATGTCATGTAATATAATATAATGTAATGTCATGTAATATAATATAATCATATGTAATTTAATGTAATATAATGTTATTTAATTTAATTAAATGTAATGTAATATAATATAATATAATCATATGTAATTTAATGTAATTTAATGTTATTTATTGTTATGTAATGTAATGTAATTTAATGTAATATAATATAATATAATCATGTGTAATTTAATGTAATGTCATATAATGTATTGTAATGTAATTTAATTTAATTAAATGTAATGTAATATATTATAATCATATGTAATTTAATGTAATTTAATGTTATGTAATGTAATGTAATATAATATAATGTCATGTAATATAATATAATGTTATGTCATGTAATATAATATAATGTAATTTAATTTAATTAAATGTAATGTAATATAATATAATATAATCATTTGTAATTTAATGTAATATAATATAATATAATCATATGTAATTTAATATAATGTCATATAATGTAATGTAATTTAATTTAATTAAATGAAATGTAATATAATATAATATAATATAATATAATCTAATATAATATAATATAATATAATATAATATAATATAATATAATATAATATAATATAATATAATATAATATATTCTCAATAATATAATTAGATATAATATAATATAATATAATATAATATAATATAATAATATAATATAATATAATATAATATAATATAATATAATCTAATATAATATAATATAATATAATATAATATAATATAATAATATAATATAATATAATAATATAATCTAATATAATATAATATAATATAATATAATATAATATAATATAATATAATATAATATAATATAATATAATATAATATAATATAATATAATATAATATAATATAATATAATATAATATAATATAATATAATAATATAATATAATATATATTATAATATAATATAATATAATATAATATAATATAATATAATATAATATAATATAATAATATAATATAATATAATATAATATAATATAATATAATATAATATAATATAATATAATATAATATAATATAATATAATATAATATAAT
The DNA here is from genome assembly GCA_028555115.1 of Himalopsyche japonica. Lineage (NCBI taxonomy): Eukaryota > Metazoa > Arthropoda > Insecta > Trichoptera > Rhyacophilidae > Himalopsyche > Himalopsyche japonica. The sequence continues at coordinate 63,294 of JAHFWJ010000413.1, read as the reverse complement.
ATAATATAATATAATATAATATAATATAATATAATAATATAATATAATATAATATAATATAATATAATATAATATAATATAAATCATATATAAATAGCAATGTTATATAATATAATATAATGTAATGTCATGTAATATAATAGAATGTAATTTGTTATTCAATGTAATGTAATATAATATAATATAATATAATATAATATAATATAATATAATCATATGTAATGTAATGTTATATAATATAATATAATGTAATGTCATGTAATATAATAGAATGTAATTTAATTTAATTAAATGTAATGTAATATAATATAATCATATGTAATTTAATGTAATGTAATGTAATATAATGTAATGTCATGTAATATAATATAATATAATGTAATGTAATTTAATATAATGTAATTTAATTAAATTAAAAGTAATGTAATATAATATAATATAATCATATGTAATTTAATGTAATTTAATGTTATGTAATGTAATGTAATATAATATAATGTCATGTAATATAATATAATATAATGTAATGTAATTTAATATAATGTAATTTAATTAAATTAAAAGTAATGTAATATAATATAATATAATCATATGTAATTTAATGTAATTTAATGTTATGTAATGTAATGTAATATAATATAATGTCATGTAATATAATATAATATAATATAATGTAATGTCATGTAATATTATATAATGTCATTTAATTTAATTAAATGTAATGTAATATAATATAATATAATCATATGTAATTTAATGTAATGTAATATAATGTAATGTCATGTAATATAATATAATATAATGTAATGTTATTTAATATAATGTAATTTAATTTAATTAAATGTAATGTAATATAATATAATATAATATAATATAATATAATATAATATAATATAATATAATATAATATAATATAATATAATATAATATAATATAATATAATATAATATAATATAATATAATGTAATGTAATGTAATGCAATGTAATGTAATGTAATGCAATATAATATAATGTAATGTGAAGTAATGTTATGTAATGTAATGTAATGTATATAAATGTAGGTGAACATCAGCTCCCTATGGAAACGTCTTGTGGCCGAACCAAATGTGCTAAAAATAGTTTCGATATTTATTCTTTATATATTTCCATTACACTGAATGAACATTCACAAATTATAATGTTGTAGGTAAAATCGACAAAATTAATAAAGCAATTGTTGTCGATTCTTTATACTGACTTAATCTATGGTCAACGCATAACTCCCACCAAAGTTTTATTATTAAAACGGTCGTTTACTTAAGCACGACTAAATGCTGGATAAATCAGTTTTAAAATAATAATAATTTTACAAATTCATTCATAAAAACACTTTTTTTGGCATCAATATTTACTATAAAACTGTTGGTGGCCGCACATGAGAATCACTGCTTTAGTATGATTAAAATTACATAAATTAATTAATATAAGCCGTGTAAGGCTAAAAACCATCTTGAGCTAAAAACATCTTCAACCAAAAAATATACTCGCACAAAAACACTTTGACATTCGTTCATTCTTTATCTTGAGGTCAACAGTATGGCGTACAAAGTTTGTTCCTTCTTCGTAAATGAACACTTCAAAAAATTGTCAGTGAACGACTATCCTCTGCTCAGAGAAGTCGTCCATTTTGGTGTTTCGTCAATAACAACCAGCATTTTGCGACAACAATATTTCTTTTGATAGAATTTCTTTGGACACCGGGCCAAATGTAAGTAAATCTGTATATTTAAAATAATTTAAAAACTGGTTATATTCAATTTACGATATCGACTGAAGTTGCTTGATGGAACTTCAATATCAAATTAGAATTCTTACGATTTTGTACGATTCCACATGTTTTATCGTTAACGACCTGGGTTTCCCCTTTTGGCATCTTCAGGTATTATATCACACAATCACAGGCAAAAGTATGAATTATTATTAAATATGTTTGAGCTGCCATTTAGTGCTCGCCTTGTGGTCTGTGTTTTCCTGTAGGTAATACCTTTGGTAAATAGACGATGCTAAACTGTTTATTGTACGTCAGTTCTGTTGCATCCCCGTGATAAAATGCCAGAAGATGCCGAAAGGAGAAACCCGGGTCGTTAGTGTCAAAACATGAGGAGTCGTACAAAATTGTAACAATTCAAATTTAAAATATTTTTATTTATTTTATTCGGATAAGAGTGCGACTAAAAGTTAGCTCGTCGATTTTACTGAAACTTATTTTTAGCCCATTCGCTGATGAGCCACTTAAAGATTATTTTAAACTAAGCATTTCGAAAAACAATTCGGTATTGCCGATGTGAAAAAATCAGAATATATTTTGGTACAAAAATTTTAACTTGGTTAATTTTTGAATGTCAACTATCAGTTGTTTCAACGGTTGAGACGTTACCAGTCAACAGTTTAAGTGGCTTAAAAACTATCGGGACCTTATTGAATGACCGATTATTCTGTAACATTTTATTCCCTTTTTAGGTTTTTTAATCAGGCTGCCAGAAAAATATTTTTTCAGACGTTTATAAAACACGAATGCATTTAAATTAACAGTTAGTAAACAGGTTATATTGTATCTTTTTAAGAAAATTTTTAAAGAATATTTTACTAAGTCTTGTAGCCAAGAGAATATCTGGTTAAAGGTTTGATTTCAGGGCTGTCGAGTCGGTCAAGTCTTATTTGAGATCTGTTCAAAAGGAACAAATACAATTATGAATTAACTCTTATTTGTTAATTAATAAATCTTAAAGTTATCATAATGTTGAAATTTCAATTTAATCTAGGACACGTTTTACATTGGCGATCTTCTCTGGGCAAAGTTTGATCATGGGCAAAGTTGTGGTGGTTGGCGATACTGATCGGTGGGTTTATCGACAAAACACCAAATGACGTATTATTAAAATAATATTTTTTTTAGATTATTGATTGTTTGAGCATGGAAGAATTGCAGTGGTTTACTTGTTCGTTCAAAATTGAGTGATAATTTAGTTGCGCCTTAAATCAATTGCACTTTCATCCATATTGAGCGAGTTCTTCGACAAAAAGTCTCCGGTAAATGTCGATGTGATTTTATGTTACTTAGGCCAAGCTGTTAATTTGGGCCACATATTGATTTTTATACGTTTTTTGGGCCCCAATATACTAATAACAATTCACAAATAGACAGTAAACAGTCCATAAAACATGCAAATGACTTGTTATACAAAGTTTTCACATTAAAAAACGCTTCACGTTTCTTTCAGTAACATTTATTATCTACTAAAAATGTGCTTGAAAATGACCTAATTTTCAAGTCCAAACGTCTTCGACAATAAAGGTAGAAAAATAACATTACATATTCATATTGTAAACATTGATTTTTTGTCAATTTCATATGTTTAATCACTAACGATCTGTGTTTTGCCTTTTGGCATCTTCAGACATTTTATCACACAGGTATAACAAAATCGACGAAGCTGTGCCAAAATATTCCAGATTTATTTAATATTACGAAATTCGAATATGTTTGTTTAAATATTTTAAGCAATGTCTTATTTCGATATAAACAAATCTCAATATACGAGCCCAGTGTGTAATTAATGAATTTGTGAGAGATTTGTGTGCTTAAATTGGTGTGATTGAATCTGTGAGAGATTCATATTGCATAATATTATCAGAGAGAAGAGTTAAATTCTTCTATAGGGTTATAAGTTAATTAAGGATTGGATGACAAATTGGTGAACAAAAAAATCAACATGAATTTTGAATCTACAGTGTCTTCGTGCGACAGTTACAATTGAAAAACAAATTTGAATTGTTACAACTTTGTACGATTCCACATGTTTTGTCACCAGCGATCTGGGTTTCGCCTTTCGGAAACTTCAAGCATTCTATCACATGGATGCAACAGAACTGACGAATGTGGAATCGTACAAAGTTGTAACAATTCAAATTTGATATTGAAGTCCCATCAAGCACCTCCAGTCGACAGTTATAATTGAAAAATAAATTTTTATATTCATCAAGTAATATAGTGTAAAAATTGCTTATAGATACCGCCCACCCGATCAAGATGCGAGTCTTCCACTTCTTGGCTGCATCAGCCTTTCTTGTGGTGGCACTGGTGACTCTGCCGGTCCTAGGCAAACCGAGGATACCTACTCCAAAATACTCCAACGAGGAAGACGACCCCTTAACCGCATACAGGACTATTGAAATGGACAATACTGGCAGCACTTGTGGATATAACGTAAGTAGTTTTTTGTTTTTCATCTTTGCCCATATGGCAATCTAAATCAGCCAATAGTGAGCGCTCCAGCTTTCGCGGGGGGCGGTAGAATAGTAAATCACAATTAATGTGGAACCAACGGGCGGTTAGAGAATATTACTTCTTACAAAGACACAAAAGTGGGCGGTAGTAATAAAAAGGTTGCCTACCACTGATCAAAACAGTCTTTCAACAGGGACGCTTGGAATTTGTGAACATGTAAATAAAACGAGTTGTGTATGAGATATTGACTCATTTATTTTTGTGATTTGAGAGAATATTTTATGGCATTGTGCGTGGAATATAACGTCGTTCAAATGTCCACCACGGTTTTTATTGGTGGCACGTATTCGGGAGGTACAATTTGCAACTCTTGTTGGCATTGAAAAATGTGGCTGATTTTTTTGAATGGCGTTTTTTATGTTGACTTTGAGGACGTCAATTGATTACGGTTTATTCTCAAAAAGTTACGACTTACGATAGTCCCAAAGGAAGAAGTCTAAAGATTACACCATTTCGGTGAACAGTTTGTGAATATTGTTCAACGCTTTAAACCAGTGGTAATCAACCTTTTTATTACTACCGCCCACTTTTGTGTCTCTGTCAGAAGTAATGTTTTATAACCGCCCATTGGTTCCGCATTTATTGTGATATATATATTAGGAAAGCAGCTTTTTTTAATGTTTTTAAAACCTCTACTGACCACCGCGAAAGCTGGGGCGCCCACTATTGGGCGGTAGGGACCAGGTTGACTACCTCTGATCTAACAAATAACAAGTGTTTCTATTGAAAGATCTTTTATATACACTATGTCCGAGAATGTTTTCTATCACGCGAAACCTATACTCCGAATTGAATATGTTAAAATTTTAAACAAAGCCTTTGTACGAGTTCCACTTTACAAAAGACGCATCCAAAGCAGAAATATATACACATAAAAAAATATTTTTAATTCGTTTATTTACCTTTTGTTACATTAGTGTTGATAGTGTAAAAAATAAAACATATTGAGTTGAACTTTGAGTGCGGTGTCACGACCCGAGATTGTGAACAGTAAATATTACTTGAGAACACATATTCTGTGTAAATTTAAAACACAGTGACAGTGTTTAAAGATAACTATCTGTCTCACAATAATAAACTCACTGGCTGTTACCACTGCATTCAGAGGGATCACAGGACACTACATATTACACACAGAATTTTTTTATGCGATTTATCGGTTTAAAAAGTGTCGCACAAAAAAGACCTTCTTTCGTATGATTTGATGGATTGTAAAATATTTAAGAAAAATATACACAGGTATATAATTTTTGAATTGTTACAGCTTTGTACGGTTCCACATGTTTTGTCACTAACGACCTGGGTTTCGCCTTTCGGCATCTTCAGGCATTCCGTCACACGAATGTAATATAACTGACGCACAATAAACAGTTGGTATCGTCTATATACCAAAGACATATACACAAGAAAACGCAGACCCCAAGGCAAGAATTAAATGGCAGCTCAAATAAAATCAATAATAATCAACCAATAGTAATTAACACGATTAATCAATTATCACAATTAATTATTATTAGCTGTTTTAGCTGAAATTTAGTTCTTGCGTTAGGTCTGTGTTTTTCTGTAAATAATAATACATTCGGTATATAGACGATGCTAATTGCTTATTGTGCGTCAGTTCCGTTGCAACCGTGTGATAGAATCTCTGAAAATGCCGAAAGAGAAACCCGTGTCGTTAGTGACAAAACATGTGGAATCGTACAAAGTTGTAACGATTCAAATTTGTATTGAATTTTGCTCGCTGTCATTTGGTGAACAGATGTTTTTTATAGATTCTTGATTTGAGTCAGTAATTTAATTTATGTAAGCTAAAAACTAAAAAAAATCGTGTAAAAAAAAGTGACGATATTGTCCAAAAATCGTGTAAAAAGAGACTGGGTGGACGTTCGGTGAAGACACTCCTTCCATCTTATTTGAACTTTTGTTAGACTATAGTTGCCTTGAATAAAAACCAATGTTGTATATAATAACGATATAAGTTATGGATACAATTAAAGTTCTTAAAATATCCAAATAATGAGGATAATAAATAAAATCATGACAATGAAACGCTAGTATAAACAATGTCCGGTTCAATTGTAACGTATGTGCGCGCCCTCGCGTGGTATTTTATCAAAGAACCACACTCAAGGTGCCAAAGAACCACACTCAAAGTGCCAAACAGCCACACTTAAGTTGCTAGCCTACTAGTTACTTTTGGGACCGATTGCGAAGGAAATAATTCAAATACGGTTAGACGAGTGAAATATTTTTAACCTATTTGATTCGATTGTTATTTTCAGGGTTGCCACGCAACAAAAGAAGGTGCCTTAAATGTTCATCTCATCGCACATACCCACGATGACGTCGGTTGGCTCAAGACGGTGGACCAGTATTACTATGGAAGTAAGTTTGTTTTTTTAACATCAATTGCTTGGTTTGAATAATCAACACCTCACTTTATATGAAAACATTTCCAAATAGAGTCTCTGACACACGCGATTAATTCGCTATACAGTATAGTCTCTCAACCTTTTTACATCCGTGGACCACCAAAAAGGCCGAAAATGTTTTGCGTACCGTCAACATTGGAATAAAATAATAAATATTTAAATAATTGATTTTTCATTACGAACAATTAATTTTGAAACACCGTATGCTGATATAACAATATTTAAGTATTATATTAAAACATATGTAAAATTCGATTTTATAATTCAGCAGAACTGATGTAACTGACTGAAAGCCAGGTCGTTGCGCTGTTGTATCCATGTGGAAAAATTCCTAAAGGTGTCGAAAGGCCAAACTCGGGTCGTTAGTGACAAAACATGTAGAATTATTTTTTTAGAAAGTTTCAATAGTTTGAACTTTAAATTGTAACTCCATCAAGTACCTTCAGTTGATATCATAAATTAATGTTAACTCACTTATGTATTTTAGTATCGACTGTCAATATACTGCGGTCGGCTGTCAATAAATTTGAGATGTTAGCAAGACAAAATAATTATTGAAACGTTTTCAGGCAGCACAAAGTACCAAAAGGCTGGCGTCCAGTATATCCTTGACTCTGTCATTGATGAGCTGATGAAGGACCCAAACAAAAGGTGAGACTTTCATATCCATTTGGTTTGATATATTTCTTCATTGCATCATTTCTTCAACAACACTCAAGTATTCGACCATTGCGAGGGGCTAATGCATTTCTGCAATAAATCACCTCCGTCCGATATTCAAGCTTATTGAAATTACCGCCTGTTTAGATTCATTTACATTTAGTTTTATTGCTAGCAGGAAATAAGCTAGGCTGTTAAAACAGAAGAGAAGAATTTTGGCTCACGCCATCGTCAGAACTATGCTTAAACGAACATTTGCTTATCTATATATAGCTGTGTAGAAAAGGTACACAAAACATTTTCTCTCGTGTTTTAACGACCTAGCTTGTTTCTTGCTCGCAATAAAACTAAAAATTGTAAATGAAACAAAAAGGCGGCTTTATCAATAAGTTTACATATGGCACGGAAATGCTCTATTACAGAAACAAAGAAACACCCCCCAGAGGATTTAATAATGGTGACCGACATATATTAGTTTGTTCATTAAGAATCCTTGTGATAGTTGATATCTATTGATTTACAGCTGTACGAAAGCCGTCATCCTGCGACCCATACTACAAAGATGCAAACACTCAAGCGCTGAGTTTGAATTTATACTATGTGATTCCTTTATAACGTGATTAGCGAATTGTGAATCTGTTTTCAATATTTACTATAAAACTGTTGGTCGCACATGAGAACCACTGCTCTACCAGAAAGGTTTCTTTAGTTGTTTTTACAATTCCAGGTTCGTCTACGTAGAGACAGCCTTCTTCTGGAAGTGGTGGGCAGAACAAGATGACCAGAGACGTCACCATGTGAAGCGTTTGGTCAACGAGGGCCGCCTGCAATTCTCCGGAGGGGCGTGGTCCATGAATGACGAAGCTACGACTCATTATCAGTCCATCATTGATCAGTTCACATGGGGTTTACGGTAAGGGAGTGGTGTATATTTACAGGGTTTTTAGCCATATTGTTGACGTTACATCTGTCAAATGTGTTGCCAATCTTTTTGATACAAGATTTGACAATATTGAACTAGCTACCGACATCGTGCAATTTAACACATTTAGACTTTTTCTTTTTAAATTGCTAGTCTTTGAAAATAAACTGCAAACAATTAACGCCCTCAAATCAACCAAAAAAAAGCGGCATTTAAGAAATTAAACCAGTTTTGTTAATTTTGTATCTATACTACATTTGACATTATTGCACTGTCCACTGACATCGTTCAGTTAAACACCTATAGACTTCTTTATTTAGGGCTATATTAAATTGTTTACCTTTGAAAATAAACTGAAAACAATTAAAGCCCTCAAAGTCAAGATTAACGCCATCTAAGAAAATAAACCAGTTTTGTAAATCTTGTATCTTTTGATACAAGGTTAACCGTCACTTCTTGATTGAAAGGCATGATATTATATATTATAAAAGCGAATTTTTAGTACTTATTTCCACAATATAATTTTGGTCAGGATGGGTTTCGCTAATCGCGAGTATTATCAACTGATAAAATACAATTAAAAAAAATATATTTATACAAAATAATTGAGTTAAAGGTAGCAGGTGTACAAAACCACGGGTTCAAGAACCAAGAAACAGTTTATATGAAATCATATAGTTTGATTCGTCTACATGATAAATTTATCTCAAATTTTGGTACAGATAGACTGATTTTAACAGTATTGAACATTGCATTTTATTATATTAAATATTTTTTTTTATCACTGTGTTAATGTCTGATTTGAAGCAAATTGAACGACACTTTCGGAGACTGCGGGCGCCCCAGAACTGGTTGGCAAATCGATCCGTTCGGCCACTCCCGAGAGATGGCCAACATCTTCGCCATGGCCGGATACGACGGTCTACTCCTGGGAAGGTCTGATTACCAAGACAGGCAGAACAGGATGTTGAAACAGGAAGCTGAGATGATCTGGAGAGCAAGTGATGACTTGGGTAAGCCATATTATTTTGTCCACTTCAAAAAGGTTTTATTAACCAGAAAGGGCCAGAAACACCCGGTAGTTAGCTGCTTGTTACTGTTAAAATTAGTCTAATCTCTTCCACGCTAACGCCCCGACGTATGGGACGGCAATGTGCAAGGCCTGTGCGCGAGCGCCCCAGACGCTGGGACGCGAACATTCAAACGTCGGTAACGCACGCAATCTTTTGCATATAAGACTGATTTTGGTTTTAAAATATCGCCTAATTTGTCCTGCTACTGCCACTTTCGTACACTTGTCAAAAGTATTAGGTTTAAATGTTCAAAGCATCGATTTTTCGAACCCTTCAAATTTATTCCGACCCCGCCAAAGTAACATATCAGTTTGAAACTGCGTGCTAAACTCGCGTATAACTTCGCACTGAACTTTGCACCAATTTTGCTCTCTAGAGCAGTGGTTCTCATGTGCGGCCACCGGAAGATTTTGCTGCGGCCACCAAGAGTTTTAGAGTAAATATTGATATTTTAAAAAAATGAATTTGTAAAATTATTACTATTTTAAAATTTGGTGCGGCCGCGAGACATTTCCTTAGGACCGCTGATATTTATATGCGGTCACAGTGAAATTTTACGTGAGAACCACTACTCTAGAGACATATTTCACAACTTTTCTTGAATAACAATTTGATACCTTTATCTATTCTAGGTCCATCTTCAGACTTGTTCACTGGAATAATGTACAACACATATTCACCACCTCCTGGCTTTTGCTTCGACATCCTGTGCTCTGACGAACCGTTCATCGATGATATAAACAGCCCCGATTATAACGTCGACAAGATGGTAATTAAAAAAATCTATTTCACCAGTTATTATCAACAAAAAGAGACTAATTCACAAAATATTCATTTATATATGCATATCATATGTTAATCTTATTTTAAGCCATATTTTTTTTTCAAAAACAGCACATTTCAAAAGCTAAACGGCGTTAGTGTACACCCAGTCCTTTTTTTACGCGAATTCGACTATACGCGATATTTTTGGACGGCACTGCTACATTTTTTTACGCGCTTCACTCGCTGTTTGTTTTTTTAAAACTTAATTTTGTAAAGCATTCCATTTTCTTAAATACACATACAATTGCCAAATGCTGACAAGTGTATCGGATATTATGCGAAATTATGTTTTAGGGTGTGTAAAGAAATATAATGCAATTGCGTGAAATCATTTTTTTACGCGATTTTTTTTACGCGCCTTTTTCTGGAACCAATGTATCGCGTATAAAAAGGACTGGGTGTATAAACCAAATGGCAAACTTGAATTGTTGAAACTTTGTACAATTCCACGTATTTCGTCACAAACGACCCGGGTTTCGCCTTTCGGCATCTTCAGGCATTATATCACACGGATGCAACAGAACTGGCGTAAAATAAACAATCAGAATCGTAACACGGTGAAAAAAATAGGAATGTATTTTAGTTCTACAAAATTATTTAAAAAAAATATAGTTGACAGCTATTTCGGCTCACGCTATCGTCAGAACTTTTTTTTTTTTTTAAATAATTTTGTAGAATTAAAATACATTGCTATTTTTTTCCCCGTGTTATAATGGAGTTCTACCAAGTGAATGCCAATTCAATCAATAAATCAGCATCGTCTATATGCCAAAGTTATTAATTAGAGGAAAACATTTACCCCAAGGCAAACAGTTAATTACGGCTAAAACAAATTGAGTAATATAAATGAATTTGAATTGTTGAAATATTGGAAGAATCCACACGTTTAGTCACTAAAGATCTGTATTTCGGTCTGTCATGCCGGCCCTGTTGCATCCGTTTGATAGAATGCCTGAAAATGCCGAAAGAAGAGACTCGATTGGTTAGTGACGAAGCATCTGTATTGAAATTTTAGCAAGTATCTTCAATGTGTAACATACGTTAAATCAAACGACCTCTGCTGTTTTTGTAAGTAAAATTCATTCCTTCGTCTATTATATTGGGACTCAAACGAGAACGGTTTGTTTCTTCTTGTTCGTTGAGTTATTTTTAAAAATTGTCTAACAAAAAAACGAGTCGGATTCGATTATTATACATGACTCTGATTCGACTCTGCCTTAATATTTATGCTTATTCCTTACATATATTATAAACAACCCTTTAAACTGGTCAGGTTGAATCATTTTTCGAAAAATGGTCTAGTTATCAAGATTAGATGCTGATTTATAAAGGTTCAAACGAATATCTTGTGTCTTGATAAATTTAAACGGCTCATAAAATGTCGTTTAGTTTTCTTCTGCATTCAATTGACGATATATATATATAAAACACGGTGCAAAAAATAGCAATTTATTCTAGCTCTACAAAATTTTTCTATCAGAACTAGTTCTGACGATGGCGTGAGCCGAAATAGCTATCAACTATATTTTACAAAAAAAAATGTAGAACTAAAATACGTTTCTATTTTTTCACCGTGTTATAATGGAATTTTACCAAGTAAATGCCAATTCAATCAATAAATATTTACAACGTAATCGATTTTGCGATGTATTTGATTATAAAAAAATACGGTTTTAACTGTCACTTTTTGGTGGAGAGGTTTTATTTTATTTAAATAAAAAAAACAGTTGATAATGTTCATGGGGAGCGAAACTGGTACCGAATAGTAAATTATTGTGAAAAAAATCATTCAATTTTTTTTTATTCAATCAATACTTAATAATCTTTTAGTGGCATGTGTATTCATTCTTGATGGGTTTTTTAATGTAAATCTTTTTCTGATGTGCAGAACATACAATAGTTTCCTCAAGTTGTGTCAGTTTTGTTCACAAAAATCGATCGTTTGCTTGTTCTGACATTTTTCTCGAGTTGATCTTAAATATTAAATATTTACTGTCGAGACTTTGTGGACTCGGGTATTAATTTTCGACATCTTTAGGCACTTTATCTACGGATTTTACAGAACTGACACACAATAAACAGCTTTCATTTGTTATATACAAGAGTAATTAATTAAAAAGGAAAAAACACAGTTCCTTTGGCTAGGATCCAAACATGCTGTGTATAATACGTGCCAATTCTGTTGTATATAAAATGCCTGAAGATGCCGAGTGAAGAAACTCGGGTCGTTAGTGACAAAACATGTACGTACAAAGTTTTAACTATTCAAATTTGATATTGGAATTCCATCAAGCGCCTTCAGTTAATATTATAAATGAATCATAATTGTTTTTATGGGTCCCTTCCCTTTTTCGTTGTCGTCTCATTTGTCGTATCGAACAGCCGAAGACGTGATAGTTTCCAAAGGTACCGAGCGTTGTACCCGCCACCAAAATATTGTCAAGAATTTACAAGGTTATTTAATATTACTTGAATTGTTAGTTTTTACTTAATTGATCTCGATAAAACGAAACAAATTCATTGAACGCCTTGTTAGTTCGCTTTTAATGTGTTAACTGTCACTTTTTGATAGAAATGCTTGATATTTAAAAAAAAATTTAAAAAAATTTAGCACTTATTTCCGCAATACTTTTTTATGATTAAGACCGGTTTCGCTCGTCGCGAAAATGATCAAATTATGTTTTTTTTTTCAATTCGGACAAACCGTTTTTTGTCAGTTTTTTGTGCTGGAGGTGAGCGAAACCGGTGCTGATCATAAAATATATCGCTGAAATATGTGCTACAAACGCAACGAAGATCCTACTGATAATAGCATCGTCTAGAGCAGTGGTTCTCATGTGCGGCCACCAGAGGATTTTGCTGCTGCCACCAACAGTTTTATAGTAAATATTGATTTAAAAAAAAAAATCGTTTTTACTTGACTTACCCAAAATTTTGTCGAGTTTAAGGAAAGGACCGTTTTAGTAGAAAACTGTTCAAAAATTTTGGTTGAAGTTATACGTTGACCATGAATCAAGTCAATATAAAGAATTAACAACGATTGCTTCATTAATTTTGTCGATTTTTATTGATTGAATTGGCATTCACTTGGCAGAACTCCATTATAACACGGTAGATAGTTCTGACGATGGCGTGGGCCGAAATAGCTATCAACTATATTCGTTAAAAATAATTTTGTAGAACTAAAATACATTGCTATTTTTTCACCGTCTTTGTCGTAAGTGTAAGTTCAGTGTAATGCACTATATAAAAAAGAAATATCGAAATTATTTTTATCACGTTTCGTGCGGCCGTGACACATTTCCATAGGACATCTGATGTATATAAATGCGGTCACAGTGAAATTTAATAATATCAATGTAGCTCATTAACAAGACCAATATTGTGAAATTCGTTTTAGCTGCGATTTACTGCTTGCCTTGGGGTAAGTGATTTCCTGTTAATAATAACTTTGGTATATAAACGATGCTAACTGTTTATTTTACGTCAGTTCTGTTGCATCCGTGCTAGAATGCCTGAAGATGCCGAAAGGCGACAGCATTGCCACCAACACAAGTTAAGTCTTTAGTTTAACGACCAAAAATCTTTTTACACGGATTCGATCGCTTTTCACGACTGCAACTCCGACTTTATGGCAAGAATTTTGTATGAACACGCCTGTTGTATGGCGATAACAATGCCGGCCATGAGACATTTCCATATGACAGCTGATGTTTATAATGCGGCCACAGTGAAATTTTACGCGAGAACCATTGGTCTAGAGCAAATTTTCCCGTTCTTTGTCCACGTGATGTGACTGTGACCAACATCCCAAACGAAATTAACTCTCAATTTACTGTCCAAGCACAAAGTTGTTGGTCCCCATGTGATGCGTTGACTGGTCCAAAAATTGGGAGTCAAGTCCTTGGTTTCCTCCATAAGGAATTTTGTGATTATAGGTGGCTAGGTTCGTCAATTATACAATGCGCCAGGCGGCCTCGTACCGAACCGATCAACTTATCATGACGATGGGAGACGATTTCAATTACCAAAACGCTAGGATCTGGTTCAAGAACTTGGACAAACTGATCAAGTTAGTGGTCTTCCATATTAACTGGGCTACGGTCAGTGTTCTGTCTTGCATCGGGATTTGGCGTTTGGTAGCGGTTGATATTTGTGCACTTTTAAACATAACAACACAAGTGTGACAAAGGGAATGCTAAAATTTGGCTCAATGTCATTTACTGTACAAATTCAATCATTTGATAAAAAAATGGGCTTACACGAGTTACACGTTGGTTGTCCCACCTTCAAACGTTATATCACGGCCGCCTTCCGTAACGTGATACTGATAAAAATAAACGGTTCCACTTTTCGTTTTCTTGACCCGATACAAATACGATCACTATTACACTAAAAAGAGAAAAAAAATGATTTTCTTAGCCAGTTTAAATAAATATAAATAAAAAATATATACTACTCGTTTCCTTGGCCTCATACAGAACTACACGGACCGATCTTTTTAACTTTACATTTTTGTGTTAAAAAAAGAAAAAAATACAACATAAAATGTAATTATGTTTAAGTGTTATGTGCATCTGTGTGCTGAAAATCTGTATGAAGATGCCAAAATATGAAACCCGTGTCGTTAGTGACAAAGCGTATGGAATCGTACAAAGTTTCAACAATTCAAATACGGTATTAAAATTCCACTAATCACCCTCAATAGGCATCGTAAATTGCTTACGCCAGTCCACGATACAACGACGACATCATATTGCTTGAAACAATACTTCAGACACTTTTCCATTGATTAATTCTGCTGTCCGTAGTTACGCTATTGACCAAGTTTTCGTTTCAATTCTCAATAAATATTAACCGTATGACAACCGCGAAAATAAACGATTGAGACGTCCCAAATACCGGGCTATTTTAAGGGCCCCAAAAAGATTCCAATACTTCGAGAAATATTAGGGTTGTCACAACACATACATGTATTTTTTTTTCAATTAATTTATTAAATTAAATTTTTTCTTCTTTATTAACGTCAAACCTTTTTTTGAATCGGTTATTAAACATTTTACCAGCGTGTTTAACACGTTTGACGGAATCGAATATTTTCAACTAATTTACGCTCGATTTTGATCAAATTATTAAAATATTGTGTTTGTTCCATTGGGAAACTGATAAATCGATTTGGTTTCTTCTCTATGTTCTATACAGTCTTGTCCAAATATTCTCGACGGACTGCTTTGAGCTGAACAATGTTTTTGATTGAGTTTAATTAAAATAGTTAACCCTCGAAACATACAGGTACAGAAGTTCATCAACTATACAACCCACCAAGGCACCGCCTATAAAACAGATAACATAATCATAACGATGGGTGAAGATTTCAACTATCAAGATGCGAGAATGTGGTTCAAAAACCTCGACAAACTCATAAAGTTAGTGAACGGAATTTGAACAGAAAATATGTAATTCATATTAACATACGAAGCTAACTGTTTTTATTTCAAGCTATACATAACGACACATTTGTTAATATTGCTTACCGTTGCATGTCTTGCTGCGTGCGCTAAAATAAGCATGTTCAAAAAAATTGCATGCGATTTTGTGGCTATTTTAAGAACCTGGTTTTTCATTTTTAACCTGTTTGACGCTAGAGTTAGTTTATTAAACACGCGAGACAACCCTGAACTAGACAAATATACATATCAGTATACTTCTTTCGATTTATACGAGGCCAAAGTGAGAATTATGCTTTTCTTGATAATTTTTAACTAACATATGGCAAACCAATGATCAGTGGAAGAGAGCAATCAAATTACAATTGAACAAAATAGAATAAATTTTTTAAGCTTCAAAGAATTTAAAAAATATCCTTATCAAATTTCAATTTTTACAATTTTGTACGATTCCACATGTTTTGTCACTAACGACCAGGGTTTAGCCTTTCGGCATCATCAGGCATTCGTCACTTCAGGCACATCGTCAGTTCTGTTGCATCCGTATGATAGAATGCATGAAGATGCCGTAGGGCGAATCCCGGGTTGTAAGTGACAAAACATGTGGAATCGTACAAAGTTGTAACAATCCAAATTCCATTAAGCACTTTCATTCGGTATCATAAAATATCCGTATATTGAAATAGATGATAAAATCTACCAGCTACATGGCTTTCTTGTATGAAATGTTGAATATTTGTACGATTCCACATGTTTCGACTCTAACGACCCGGGTTTTGTCTTACAACGTCTTCGGATATCCAATCACGCGGATACAACAACTCTGACGTCAGCCTTGAGAGGACAAAATATAATATTTTGTCTTTAAAATTGATTCCGCTATCTTTTTCAATCGATTTCTTATCACATTTTAATATTTTTTCTTTGTTTAAAAGATTGAACGCTCCTCTAGCAAAGTGTTTCTTTCAGCTTATACGAGGCCAAAATGATACGGTAAAATTCCTGATAATGCATGGAAATATAATGCTTGTTCTAAGTAATTATAAAACCGAACAATCATAAAAAAAGATTTAGCTGTATTCAACGGTATTGTCTAGATTTTAATATATTCCACGTGGACAAGAGTGAGTTCAAACGAGTGCTATTTTTAAATAAAGCAAATTATTTTTTTTATGGATTGTTCAGTTGACTGACCGCCTTGTCGAATTCCTGCGTTTCCCAAGCGAAATGCGATACACCAAAGTACCTTGAGACTACTCGTGACCGGTTATTTACAGACCAATGCGAACGGAATTTATTCCCAAAGTGCCAATAATCTCGCGGTTAATATTAAGTACAACAAATTGATTTATTGAATTGGGATTTACTTGGTAGAACTCCATTATAACACGGTGAAAAAATAGTAATGTATTTTAGTTCTACAATTTTTTTTAATAAGGTACAGTTGATAGCTATTTCGGCTCACGCCATCGTCAGAACTATGTTTAAACGAACATTTGTTTATCTATGTATAGCTGTGTAAAAAAGGTATTCACTTCTGCTTTAACGACCTAGCTAGCAATAAAAAAAAAGAAAATTAAAATTGTAAATGAAACTTAACAGGCGACTATATCAATGAGCTAACATATTGCAAGGAGGTGGTTTATTACGGAAAAGAATAAGTCCCTCGCAATGTTTTATTTATATCAAAAATTGGATGTTAATTATAGTTCAAATCACCACCAAATATCTTAAAATAGTTAACGTTACTTTTGTGCCATTAAAAATGTCTTGTAATCGTCGAATCGATTCACAAATCTGCCCAAATTACCTTAAGTATTCATTCAAATCTTCTCGGTTTGGTTCCTTCTTCAATAGGTAGAGAAATTCTTGGCGTATATGAACCAAGAATGGAAATCATATATGACCAACCATATCACAGTGACCATGGGAGGTGATTTTACGTACATGAACGCTGATGTTTGGTATAAAAACATGGACAAACTAATCAAGTAAGTATTTATAACACTGTGCGTATAACACATCACTCGATAAGTTAACAGTGTAAGACGATAAACAAAACAAGAGTGCTACATCCATTCCAAGCATTTCATTACTAAAATTTCCACATCACATTTTGACAAATTCTTCAAAATACGTTACTAAACGAATTTCTGCACGTTTTTATAGCGGCTAGAACATAGTTTCTCCATATATTGATTGAATTGGCATTCACTTGGTATAACTCCATTATAACACGGTGAAAATTTTTATTATTTCGGCTCACGCTATCGTCAGAACTATCTTATCTATAGTTCTGACGATGGCGTGAGCCGAAATAGCTATCAACTATATTTGTTAAAAATAATTTTGTAGAACTAAAATTCATTGCTATTTTTTCATCGTGTTATAGTTTCTCCACCTTTTCACATTCGCGGACCAAACAAAAAATTCCAAAATGTTATGCGGACATTGGAATAAAACAATAAATATTTTTATAATTGATTTTTTTATTCAAAACAATTAATTTTGGACTACCGTATGCTGATATAACAACATTTAGTAGAAAAAAAATATGATTTAAAAATCAACATAAAATTCGATTGTTTATCGAAATAATATCACATCGCGGAACACCGGTTGAGCAACAAGGGACTAGAGCAGGAGATGTCAAAGTCAAAAGTTGGCGATAGTTGTGAAAAGGTTGACTACCACTAGACTAGAGCGTTCAACAGCATTGGTTTGTACGGCCGCGCTTAGAATCAGCAAACCACTTCTCTTTTATTTATCTCAATGGAACAGAGTTCGAATACCGCTTGTTAACTATTTTGGGCTATTTTTATGCCTTATTAACACACTAAGTTCAGGTGTTTCCATTATTTTGAGACACAAAATTATCATGACTTAAGCCAATTTATCTTGTAAACTGATAGTTGGAATGCCAAAAAGTTTTGACGTATATCGTTTGAAGGTTGGTGCTATCTAAAAATCTTATAAGTGAATTTATTGAGTGATGTGTCGACTGTTGTTACGTGAATGTCTAATGTAAAATACTGAGAGTTGTTATTTGCTTTAGGAAAGATACTAAAATCGCATGCTGCACTAATTTATATATATATATATATTATTTTTATATAAGCTTGATGGAATTTCAATATAAAATTTGAGTTGTTACAACTTTGTACGATTACACATGTTTTGTCACCGACGATCCGGGTTTCGCCTTTCCGTCAATCCTGTTGCGCCCGCGTGATAGAATGCCTGAAGATGCCGAAAGGCGAAACCCGGGTCGTCGGTGGAAAAAACATGTGGAATCGTACAAAGCTGTAGCGATTCAAATTTGTATTAATAAATATATATAAACTGGGATTTTATTATGTGTACACTGCACATAGAAATGTTAATTTTTATCAAATCACCAACTTAAATAGACTTTATT
Source organism: Himalopsyche japonica (assembly GCA_028555115.1). Classification (NCBI taxonomy): domain Eukaryota; kingdom Metazoa; phylum Arthropoda; class Insecta; order Trichoptera; family Rhyacophilidae; genus Himalopsyche; species Himalopsyche japonica. The sequence continues at coordinate 44,189 of JAHFWJ010000413.1, read as the reverse complement.
TTAACAAAAAAATATGATACAAAAATCACATATCTCAAAAAATGAGACGCTAGTAATTATTGGGTTAAAATTGTTACCATCGCTACACGACATTCATAACGAAACCCTGCTTTAAGAAGTCATATTAATTCACTTTAATTAAGTGGCTGAATTGAGAATATGTTAAAATTTGGTTATTTATTTTAGGTATGTCAACAAAGCTGAACCCAAAATAAATCTTCTCTACTCGACGCCATCTTGTTACGTGAAGGCGTTGCACGACTCGAAGGGAAAATGGCCGACAAAAGAAGACGATTTCTTCCCTTACGCTTCCGACCCCAATTCGTACTGGACTGGCTACTTCACGTCAAGGCCAACGTTGAAATACTTTGAGAGAAAGTCAAACAATTTCCTCCAGGTGAACTGGTTTGACTTTGGACTATATTTAACAATAGCTACTCTTAATTATTGAAAATGTTAAGTAATAAAAAACAAATTTTAAGCACTTATTTTCACAAAATATTTTTTGATGAGGACCGGTTTCGCTCATCGCGAGCATTATTAACTGCTCGCGATGCAACTGCAACCGCAACCCGGGTCACCAGTGACAAAACATGTGGAATTGCACAAAGTTGTAACAGCTCAATTTTGATATCGAAATTTTATAGCGAGCATTATCAACTGCTCGCGATGAGCGAAACCGGTTCCGATATTGTGGAAGTAAGTACTAAAAAATGTGTTTTTATCATTTAAAATATCATGCTTTTCCATCAAGAAGTGACAGTTAACACATTAAAAGTGATTAATGTGTCGCAGATACCGCGTGTCTTAGAAGGCGCAAAAAATTGCAAGATGTTAATTATCGATTACAGCAATAATTTATGATATCGACTGAAGGCGCTTGATGTAATTTCAAATCAAATTTGAGCTGTTACAACTTTGAATGATTCCACATGTTTTTTCACTTACGACCCGGGTTTCGCCTTTCGGCATCTTCAGGCATACATTACAACCAACTCTGAAAAAACTGCTACCAACAACCAAATGTACGAAGTTATTTAAATTTAAAATCTCTCTCATAGATAATCAAAATCATTTTAACATAAATTTCACTCAGAAATTATTGTCTATGGAAACATTGTCTATGGTTTTTATATATAATTATTTTTTGTTTCCAGGTTTGCAAGCAACTGTACGCGATGACGAATTTGAATGAAAAAGACAAGATTGATCTTAACATGCTGCGATCAGCAATGGGTTTGTTTATTTTCGCTTTCTTTTCTCTAACACTACAGCAGTGGTTCTCATGCAAGCTTCTGCAATACTTAAATACATTAAAAATAGTGTTCATCAAAACCCACTCTTGTCCACGTGGAATATGTTTTCATTCAAAGCAACATTGTTAACCCTGTTCGTTGGCATATACATTGGCAGACAAATCCTACACTTTAGACGAACAAATAAACATAAAAATTGACACTATCAAGGATGGTAGAAGTCTCATTTTGACCTTGTATAAGTCGAAAGAAATATATGGCAAGGTACAGGTACAAGGTTCTGTACAATGGTCAAACACCTCATAAGCTACGATTTTAGTTTATTTCAAGTGAAATATACTTTCACTGATTATGTCTTTAATTTTCACCAGTAGTTAAAATAATGCATTTACTGCATATTAAACATTTAAGATTAATGATTCGTAAACAATTTACGAATGGTCAATAATGGTGCTTCCCGAAATACCCGATAAAACAATACTATATAACCGAAGGTGCTTGATGAAATTTCAATATCAAATTTGAATTGTTACCATGTTGTACGACTGCACATGTTTTGTCACTAAAGGGCCGGGTTTCGCCTTTCGGCATCTTCAGGCATTCTATCACACGGATGCAGCATTTTACAAAAGTCTTGAAAAATGGCAGGTAGAAGTGGGACGCATCTATTGGATGCGTTTGTCTACATTTTCTTTTTTTTTTACAATATCTTGTCAAATTTAAGTTAATTTTCTATTCACTAATGTCTTGAAGAATGGATCAGACTATTCTCAAGATATTGAAGAGAAACAAAAATTTTAGCCACGTTTTTAAGAACATATTATATATTCTTTAAATTTATATATTTTTAATTCATTTAATTTTAATATAAGTTTTTTTATGAATACATATTATTTTTAACTTACTATATTTAGTTTGTGTTTATTTGTTGTAACTAACATTTCGAGATCGTCATAAAAAATCAAAAAAAACAATTGTTTTTATTGGGAAAAAATGTATATAGTGACTACCTCTTTCTTATTTTGAGTCACATTTCTCAGGAGTTATGCAGCATCATGATGCCGTTACCGGTACTGAAAAGCAGCATGTTGCAATGGACTACGCGAGAATGCTGGAGCAAGGTGTCCAGGATTGCCTCATAACTACCAGAGAAGCACTCAAGTATGTATAATTCTCCGATTCCTTAAATTTCAGAGGGACTCGATAGAACATTCTAAGCGTAATAATGATTATTTTCAATCTTTAAATTAAAAAATAATATAATTCTGATGAGGGCGTAAGCCGAAATAGCTATCGACTATATTCCTTATAAATTTTATAGACCTAAAACACGTTGCTATATTTTCACCGTTTTATAATGGAGTTCTACCAAGTAAATTCGACTAATACATAATCGCGTGATTGTTTGTTCGGCTGAAAACAAAAACGTACACGCTGCGTCATCTATGCCAGTGTTTTCCAACCTTTTTATAAAGAAGAACCGGTTAAAAAACGAAAAAAGTTCACGGATCACTAATATTGAAATAAAAATGGTTTTTTTAATATGATATCTTTTATTTTGATGAATAAACATAATTAAAAAGAAGCAAATATATATTTAACAGTTATATACAATTAAAACTCAACAAAAACAATGGGTTTTTTCAAAAATTGAATGCGAAACGTATTTTTGATAATATATTGGATATTTTGTAATAATTTGCCCAGTATGATCTCCTGTAAATTGTTTCTTAGTTTTTGAACTTACGGTTTTGTATACCTGCTACCTATAACTCAAATACTTTGTATAAATAAACTGGTTCGTAAGTTGTATTCTATCAGTTGATAATGTTCGCGATAAGCGAAACCGATTATAAAATATGGGCCTGTATTTAATGGCTCAGTATCTAATTTAAGATTTGGGGAGTAAATTAAATGAATGGTCAGTACATATTACAAACGGTCAGTATGAATGTGGTCAGTTATTAAATTAAACGGTCTGTAATTTACTTAAACGGTTAGTATGTAATTTAAATGGTCAGTAATTTTAAATAAATAGTCAGTTTTAGTTTGACAGCGAAGTTTTTATCAAGGATTTATGACCAGGACTTCTGTGATTCTTATATTTAGGTATTTAACAGTAGATAATAATATTATCATAATTCTGTGTTACAGTCTGGCGATACTGTTTAATTACTGTTTTGTCGGTGTCCTTACTTTTTTACTGACCATTTTATCTATTTTTTACTGACCGAAAATCGAATTAAATACTGACCAAAAAATTAGTTGCCTAAAATATATTGTGGAAATAAGTACTGAATAATGTGTTTTTATTATTTAAAATATAATGCATTTCCATCAAGAAGCGACAGTTAACAACTTAAAAGTGGTATCGGATATTATCTGCAGTGCAGTGCATCATACCAATTATTATTAATATACAAGCGTGCAGGTGAAAAAATCCTATATTGAATATTTTTTTCATCGCGAATTTCTCGAAATTTGGCGCACTGTTTGCGGCTCAGAACCGGATCGTAAACTATTGGTTAGGGAACACTGATTTAAAAATGCTATGTTTATATTTTTTCACACAAGTCTTGTACATTTACAGTAAACTAATGTCAGAGAAACCAAACCAAGACACAAAGGTATCGAAGAACTCGGACGATTTTAAGCAATTCGATGCCCCGTATATGCCCCTTAACCTGTGCAAACTCAATATTTCCGAATGTGAAACTACCGAGAAGTCGAAGACATTTGTGGTAAGTCATTAACCATTTGACTGCCAAGCAAATAAATGATTGATATATCCCAATACAGCAGGCTTAAAAAGTTATCTATTAAAAGCAGTTTTCACGTATGTACGTACACACATTTATATCAAATTTGAATTGTTGCAATTTCGTACGATTCCACATGTTTTGTCACTAACGACCCGGGTTTCGCCTTTCGGCATCTTCAGGCATTCTATCACACGGATGCAACAGAACTGACGCACAATAAACGGTTAGTATAGTCTATATGCCAAAAGTATTAATTACAGGAAAATACAGACCCCAAGGTGAGAACTAAATGGCACCAAGAACAAATCTAATAATTAATACATACATTAACCTGTGGTTGTGTGATAGTATTCCTGAAGATGCCGAAATGCGAAACCCGGGTCGTTAGTGACAAAACGTGTGGAATCTTACAATGTTGTTACGATTCAAAAAATAATTAATGTTGTATATAATTAATTGATTCATTAATATAATAAAATATGAGTCAATTTGTTGTGACAGGTGACTGTTTACAACCCACTCGGCCACGTGATCGATCATTATGCAAAGGTACCAGTGACCGGAACTTCATTCTCAGTCAGAGACTCAACAGGTGAGCAAATACACTAACAACCGTTTATAGAATTATACAAAGCGAGATAGACTCAAATTGTCGGTCTAAAATTTGAACGCGTTGACGTACAGACTCAGTTTTTAAGTGAGTCTGATGTCACAACATAGGAATAGAATTGGAAGAGATTGTCGTCTCAAAAAAAAAAGTTTTTTCAAAGTATTTTGAAAAAAAATGATTTTGGTTACCCTGCAAATATTGACATCTCTCAAGTGACAGTTTAAAAATTCGAAGAAATCACGAAAAATTCGCATAGAAATCCTTTACAGTTATGGTAAAATGTTTTAAAACATATCATATAGATTATCAGAGTGTCCTGTCAAAGAATCATTTTAATTGAAGGAACATTTCTGGAGGAAAATAAATTTAAAGATATTGACGAGATATCTCGTCTCAGGCAGTCACCTGGTTAAAGAGAAACTGGCTGCTTCATGTTACTTCAGACCTTTGAAATCTTAATTACAGTGACTAAAGATATAGACTAAAGGTGCTTGATGGAATTTCAATACAAAATTTGAATTGTTACAACATTGTACGATTCCATATGTTTTGTCACTAGCGACACGGGTTTCGTCTTTCGGCATCTATTCTATCACACGGATGCAACAGAACTGACTTAAAATAAATTTATAACAATACGAACCAATAGTTGTATTTTTGATTTAAGGTACCCAAATGGTGTCCCAAATTCAACCGATTTCCGAGCACATACTTCAGCAATTGTCCGACAGACAATCAAACGCTACCTCAGAGCTTATATTTTACATTCCGAGCCTGCCGCCCCTCGGCTACAAGTCTTTCTACGTATCTTCACCGCAGACGGCACCGGCTGCAGAGAAAGGTCAAGACCAAGATGCGGCAGAGGACATGATGCAAGCAGATGCGAAATCTCCAGTTATTATCGACAGTCGTCCAGGAGCGACGCCTAATTTGAAAATAAGCGGTATCAGTACAGATAAAATGGGAGAATTGGCCAGTAATCTGGCCCAGGTGAGACGAGCCAATGAGGATTTGACCGTCGGTAACGAGGTGCGTGAAAACTGTTAAAAATTTGTAATATTTCAAATTAATTTAGAACCTCATGTTGGGCACTAGTTAACCGGTTAACTGCTAAAAGCGTCTAAAGACGCATAATTTTCTGTGAACGGAGCGCCGCTCATACAAAAATTACGTCTTAAGATCCGTCGTTTTAAATGGGCTTTTACTGAAGAAAATCAATTATTTAAAATGTAAAGATATATTGAATTAATTATGGATAAATGACTGCACGACTGGCGCGCTTCAGCTATCACACGGATGCAGCAGAACTGACTTTTGGTCAAAGTTGTAACAATTCAAATTTGATATTGAAATTTCATCAAGCACCTTCAGCCGATATCATAAATTATATGGGATATAATTATATATATATAACGTCAAGTGTCAAAAACGAGTGTTGATTAAAGCATAAGATCCTCAAAGAAAAGTAATTTGTCTTTTAATTTCAGGGTATTCAAGTGACAGTTGATCCAACGACAGGCCTTATCAACTTTTTGGTTCTCACGAGCAATGGAACTACAACCAAGGTCCCTCTTAAGCAGGAACTTCTGTACTATGAAGGAATGGTCGGGAACAACGAAGTCGCCAAAAACAGGTAACGCAATTTTTTCACCTGACTATCTCTGACTAACACTTTTACTCTATGAACCTATCGTATACGTTACAGCTCTCGTACAAATATATTTACGTCGAGTACTACATTCACGCACCGGTGCGTGCGAGGCACTAGATTGGTTACGTTTCTTCTGGACTTGAACTAGTTATGTTTTCAGGTCTTCTGGAGCATACATCTTCAGACCTAATGGAACTGATGCTTACCAGATCACCAGCAAGCCGATTAACTCCGTATCCAAAGTTAGTTTAACTTCGTTCAAATAAACAATAATCAACTATCATTTAAATGTTATTGAATTTGAATTGTTACAACTTTGAACGATTCCACATGTTTTGTCACTAACGACCCGGGTTTCGCCTTTCGGCACCTTCAGGTTCAATTATCATGCGGATGCAACAGAACTGACCCACAATAAACAGTTAGAATCGTCTATATACTAAAGGTATTATTTACAGGAAAACACAGGCAAGCAGTAAATGACAGCTAAAACAAATTTAATAATAATTAACACAATTTTCATTAACGATTTTGTTAATGATTCGTTCTTGAAAGGGTTTTAACCAAAACATGTGGAAACGTACGAAATTGTAGCAATTCAAATATGATATTGAAATTCCATCTAGCACCTTCAGTTGATATCATAAGTTAAATAATAATAATATTAAATCAACTATAATTTAAATGAAGTAATAATTAAATCCGTGTAATAGATTGCCTGAAAATCCCAAAAGGCAAAACCCTGACTGTTAGTTTCAAAAAATGTGGAATCATACAAAGTCTTAACTATTGAAATGTGATATTTTATTAAGTGCTTTTAGACAATATTTAATGTTAACTGATTTTTTAGTGATATCATATTATTTAACTTTCAGGGACCACTGGTTGAGGAACTACATCAGAAGTTCTCAAGTTGGGCGTCGCAGATCGTCAGGGTATACAAGCACTCCAACTTGGTTGAATTCGAATGGCTTGTTGGACCCATTCCCGTAGCGTAAGTTGATTAACCAATAACGCATTTTTACGTTGCTACTTTACGGTTGAGAGTAATAGCACCTAGCCGATACAGTAAAGAACAGTTATTCAATAAAGTATTTCATTTCAAATATCGCACGCATTTGAATTGTCTAGTTAAATATACCTGACTGGGTGAACAATCACATAAGTAAAATTGAAAATAAAACATATTTTATTTTTGCGTGGCTGCATATTTATTTACACAATCAAAATGCCAAATACAGATTTTGCAGTCAAATTTCGTCACACCCAATAATTTTGATTCAATATTCTACAGTTCATTTTTCATCTCAATTTTTTTAGAATATACCAGTGGTGCTCAAACTGCGATTTTAAATGATATTTTATGAGGCACAGATATGTGCCAAAACTTTTAAGTCAAATAAAAATATTTTTTTTTAGGTTGTTTGAATTTAGTGTGTTCTAATCTCAAAAGCGAATTTTCTTTATATGTCTTATTGAAATAACAATATCGACTGAAGGTGCTTGATGTGAAATTAAAAATGAAATTTGAACCGTTCAAATCGTGTATGCTTTTACAAGAACAAGTCAGTTCGAGTGCATCCGAGTATTAGAATGCGCTAAGACTTTGTTTCTCAACCTGGGGCCATATGTCCCCTCTGGGGGCCACAGACAAAAAACATTTCGGCATTTTGAAAAAAACCTTGATTTTTAATATTTACTTTTTTTCGAACAAATAGTGGAGGGGGCCACATGCCAAAAAAGGTACCCGCGTCACGACTGACAAAACAAAACTGTGTAAAATTTGAAAGTGACATGAAAGCATTAAGGTAATAACAAAAATAAACACGTTACGCCATCTGTTGTATAAAATAATTATTATATTTTATTTTTTCAGTGATAACATAGGCAAAGAGGTCGTATCTCGCTTCACCACGGATCTGAAAACTAATGGAGTTTTCTACACCGATTCTAATGGACGACAAATGCTAAAGAGAGTTCGCAACCAAAGACCAACGTGGCCTTTAGAACTCAGTGAACCGGTTGCCGGTAAGAGCTTATTCATAGTGACCAAATGCGGCAAATGCTTATTTGATTTAGAATAGTGGTTCTCACGTGCGGCCACCAGAGGATTTTGCTGTGGCCACCAATTTGTAAAATTATTATTATTTTAAAATTGATTGAATAAACCTGACTTAACCAGCATTTACTTGAGTTTAAGTAAAGGACAGTTTTAATAATAAAACTGTTCTAAAATTTTGGTCAAAGTTATACGTTGACCGTGGATCAATTCAATATAAAGACTTAACAACAAATGATTTATTAATTTTGTCGATTTTACCTACAACTGCGTATTGTGAAAAATCATTCAGCGTAATGCACTATACAAAAAATAAATATCGAAACTATTTTTATCACGTTTGGTGCGGCCACGAGACAGTTCCATAGAGCAGCTGATGTTTATAATGCGGCCACAGTGAAATTTCGCATGAGAACCACCGATTTAGAAGCAGTTTAGACATAGTTTCTCAACCGGTGGTCCGCGACGTGATATCATGTCGATAAACAATTGAATTTTTTGTTACTGTCTGTTTTAATACATTTATTGTTCTATCAGCTGACACAAAGATTAGATAAATATTATCACGATGAAAAAATAGCAATGTATTTTTTTACCGTGTTATAATGGAGTTCTACCAAGTAAATGCGAATTAAATAAATTTATTTAAATATTCATTATTTTATTCCAATGCTGATTTTTTGGTGGTCCGCAGATGTAAAAAGGTTGAGAAACTATGGTCTAAGACAAAGTATTTTTGTTTTATTTAATAAAAAAAAACATTAATCAATAACACAGATTATTACATATTGGATGTGATTTAGAATATAATCAATACTTTTGCTTTTTGTGAACAAATCACATTCGTAAAAAGTTTGGGATTGAAAGGGTTAAATATGCCCTGCAAAACCTTCAACCAACGAAATGGTCAGTAAAAATTGTTTTGATTTGACGCAGGAAACTACTATCCAGTGACGTCCTTGATATCAATTGAGGATAGCAGTAACGCGCGCGAGTTCTTCGTGCTTAATGACAGAGCTCAGGGAGGAACCTCGCTCAGGGACGGAGAAATTGAGCTGATGGTTGGGTTGCATTTATTTTTTAAATCCATTTACAATGACTTTTTACATTAAAATTGATTTCGATTAAGTGCTATCAAATTTGGCTTCAAACTTCACAGCGACTACTTTTTATGATCAGAACCGGTTTCACTAATCGTAAATGTAAATAAATTGAAATGTGTGTGAGATATCTACTAATTTTATTTGTTGATTTTAAAGTATATTTTATCGCATTAAATGTGGAATATAACATCGTTCTAATGTCCCCAATGACTTTGCTTAGCGGTACGTATTATAGAGGTCCAATTTTTAATGACTTTGTAATCGTTTACAACTTTGTACGATTCCACATTTCAACATGTGGAATCGTACAAAGTTGTAACAATCCAAGTTTGATATTGAAATTCCATCATGCACCTTCAGTCGATATCATAAATTATAACAGTGAACAGTTTATTTTACGTGTTTTTTTTTGGTTTTTTCACTAAATAATATACTAAAACAGGGGTTGTTAACTTGATCCCTACCGCCCAATAATGGGCGCTTCAGCTTTCGCGGTGGACGGTAGAGGTTTTAAAAACATTAATCACAATTACTGTGAATCCAATGGGCGGTTAGAAAATTTAATTACTTACAGAGACTCAAAAGTTGGCGATATTTACAACTAGAATATTAGAAATTGTTGTCCACTAAGTATATCATTGATAAATTTGCATGAGGCATTGAAGAGGTTAATGTTAAACAACATATACCTTTTATAATGGCAAACTTATGTGGCTTACAGGTCCACCGACGACTTCTCCGTGACGATGCTTTCGGAGTAGACGAGGCTCTGAACGAAAAAGGAGATAGTGGACTTGGTTTAGTGGCACGTGGCAAGCATTACGTGTTCTTCGGGAACGAAAAACAAAAGATTAGAGGTAAACGTCATTCAATCTCTATATATAATATAATTATAATTTAAGTTTTTTATATTTCTACCAGTTACATCATTCATGACTTTGGTTTCTCCTTTCGGTATCTTCAGGCATTTTACATCACGGATGCAATATAACTGATTTTTGAACTTTGTACGGTTAACATGTTTTTTCAGTTAACGACCCGGGTTTCGCATTTCGGTATCTTTAGACATTCTATCACGCGGATGCAAGAGAACTGACGTAAAATAAACGGTTAGCATCGTCTATATTTTACAGGAAAAAATTTACCCCAAGGCAAGCCTTAAATTGCAGCTAAAACAAATTTAATAATAATTAACACAATTGCCTATTGTGGTAATTTTCATTAACGATTAATCTTGTTAATGAGTCATTCTTTTTGAAAGGGTTTTAACAACAAACATTAATCAACTAACTTTAAAATATAAATGGGTTTTTTTTATTTTTATAAAAATACCTACGTGTTTCAATTTGGCAAGTAACGATTAATCGTTAGTGACAAAATTTGCGGAATCGTACGAAGTTGTAAAGATTCAAATTTGATATTGAAATTCCACCGAGCACCTTCAGTCGATATCATAAATTTTCATCTTATACAAAAGTGGAACCGCACAGGGAAAAAATAAAAACACTAAGGCTAGGAACCAAGTGTATGTCTGAAATAACTTTAACCGATATTGATTTGCTAACAAATGAATATAATGATCGGATATACTTGGTTGGTATTTGAGCTTTTAAGCCCCGAGAAGTCAATTTTGATACCAAACGGATATCATCTGTTACAGATACAACTCCTATGGCCATCAGCAAACAAGTGGCGCTGCAGAAACTCTTAGAGCCAGTAATCTTCGTCTCTCCAGCTGATAATTTGACCTATGACCGCTGGAACGAAGCAAGAAACGAAGTGAGTATGATATATTTTCTGACTAATTCCATAAACTCTTTTAGAATTTAAACATAAACTGTTCTCATTTGAATTGTTACAACTTTGTATGATTCCACACACTTTGTCACTAACGAAGGACTAAGAACTGAGTTCCGTTGCATCCGTGTGATTGAATGCCCGAAGATGCCGAAAGACGAAACCCGTGTCGTTAGCGACAAAACATATGGAATCGTTGTACAAAGCTGTAACTATTCAAATTTGATATTTAAATCCCATTAAGAAGATTCAGTTGATATTATAAATTGTAAACTGTTCTACAAGAACTGTTTGTTAGTTGTGTCCCGAGCATCCTTCGATTAAAACCATAAGACGGCTCTTGTTTTTATTTGAGTTATTTGGCACATTTTTTTGTTTACAGTTCAGTGGATTGACCGCAGAACTCCCGGCGAATGTCCACTTAATGACACTTGAACCGTGGAGAGATAATACAGTCCTCCTTCGCCTCGAACATATTCTTCAGAAGACAGACGATCCGGCCGTGCTCTCTCGCAGCGTGAAGGTCAACCTCGGTTGGCTATTTTCTGGAATTCAGATCCAATCTATCCGAGAGACGACTCTAGCGGCTAACCAGTTCCTGGAAGACTCCAACAGATTCCAGTGGGAAGCGAAAACGGAAGAAACAAGCCAAGGAGAAACTTACGAGAAGAGAATGATGCAAGCGTTACAGGAAGAAAAAGATAAATATGAACAATTAAAAATGGAAAAGATCATTAACGAAGAAGAAATGGAAAGAATTATCGCCAACATGCGGAAATATTCAGACTTTAAAGGGGGCTACAAAACCCCTGAAGAAATGCGTGAGAATATTCACCACAGACGTCACCGATACCGTAACGCCGACACATTGAAACCGCGTTTCTCTAAAAATACTCCATTCTACAAATCAGAAGACACCGATTTTGAAAAATACTTCCCGTCTGACAGTTACTACGACAAAATGGACGGCAATCGTAAAATGGCCGACACACGGACATCTAAAATGGTCACCCGTGAAAGGAAACAGAGCTTGGAGATAACTCTGGAGCCGATGCAGATTAGGACATTTATCGTACATGCGAAATTCTTGGATTAATATAAAATATTCTAATTGTTCTCAAAAAAATAATATTGGCCACGAATTTTTGTAATGAAATGTTTTTTACCTGCTGTTTAATGCCAGCACACTTCTCAGTATAAAATTTATTATATATATTATATTAATATATCGGTGATACACAACCTTTTTCTTACTACCGTCCACTTTTGTGTCTCTGTAAGTAGTTAAATTTTCTAACCGCCCATTGGTTCCACATTAATTGTTATTTAAATAGTAGGGAAGCAACTATTCTTAACATTTTTAAGACATCCACCGCCCACCACGAAAGCTCCGCCACCCACTGTTGGGCGGTAGGACGCAGCGATTTGAGTTAATTGTCTATTGCTTCTAAAAATTAAGACAATTATGATCTCCGCAGTTTTACTGTTTCGAAATTTGACCAAAGATCCAAGATACGCAAGCTTTTAACAGTTTTTATGGCTTAGTTACAGAATAATTATAAGAGTCTATAAAAATACCATCGACAAGGTGCTGCCAAAATAAGAAAAAAAGTACTGTCGATGAAATATGCTTCATAGTGGAATGATATATTATTTAAAAGTATAAACATTTTAACATTCAATCAAAGAAATAAATCAACAATTTTTTTACGAAAATTTGAACCAATCTTTATTTTTTTAAATAATTGTGACCATTTTTACTCAAAGTTAATTTCAACTTTACGAGTGAAATTTTGTAAATAAAAACAGATGTATATAAATAAAAACGCAGTTTTTTCTTTCACTATTTTTTCTCAGAACTATAAATTTGAATTGTTGAAACTTTGCACGAGTTTCGCCTTTAGGCATCTTCAGGCAATCTTTCATACTGATGCAACGGAACTGACAGTTGCAACGGTTGTACACAAGAAGAATTAATTACAAATAAAAGATACGCACCTCGCAATAAATTGCAAATGATATGTATTATAACCTAAAAAAAATGATATTTAAAATCTTAGGCTTTATTTTTTGAATAATTAAGTACGCTACTGGATTTATTACCTTGCCGTTTGCTAAGGTGAAGTCTTAACCACTCGACCACGACAGATTCCGAAGCGATTCGTGTCTCGCAGTGAATTATTTGACGTAACTTCGCTTGGCAAGCATTATATCGATGATCGTATATGGCCACGAACAGGTTTGATCAAACCGGTTGACGATTGTAAACAGCGATTTCAAATGGATAATTAACAATACTAAGAACTTGTTAACTCGCATTTTTATTTGAAATATTATGTATTATTGCAATGTTTTTCCTGTAGTCGAATAAATAGAGCCAAGCCAAAAAAATAAAAGGTCAAATGTTACTGAATTTATTTTTATTGCAAGCAAAATTTAAGCTTCATTCGATCGAACTGTATACAAGTCTATATGTTTTGTCGCTGACGATCCGGGAGTCGCCTTTCGGCATCTTCAGACAATCTATCACACGGATGCAACATAAATGAAAAGGTCAAATAATCAACAAATATTTCATTTATAAAATTATTGCTGATCGAATTAATCCATTAATAAAGAATTCCGTGAACAAAAACCAAACTTTTTTTTCAAAACAACACAAACGTTTAGTGCATCTACTCAAAAATACATTAGCAAATACGCGGTGGCCCAAAATAAAAACACTAAATCAAATCTCTTTTAAGGTGTAAACTGTCACTTCTTGATGGGAAGGCATGACATTTTAAATAATAAAAGCAATTTTTTAGTACTGTTTCAACAATTTATTTTATGATCAGGATCGGTTTCGCTCTTCGCGAGTATTGTCAATTACTAAATTTTTTAATTAATTTATTTATTCTACTTTAATACATCAATAAATAGTATTAATCAGAACTCAGTCTCGTCCACGTGAAATAGAGAACGTATAGAACGAGTAGTCAGTTGACGATTACAAAACACCCGATTTTTTTTTATTATTTTTAATTTATACCAGCAATAAAACACATTTTAATGGAAACTTAACATCTTTATAAATATATTAAATTTAAAAAAATGTTTTTTTTAGCACACTCTATACAAAATGTCAGCCAATTTGAAATTACACTCTTTAAGTGAGATTGCAATTAGCATTCGTTCACTGTCGCCTTCTTTCGAGATTCTTCGGGAATAGTTTCTTGCTGATAATATGTTAAGCATATAAAAAACACAGATTGGTAACCATTGGCCTAGCGAGCTTTGTTTTCGGACCATCGTCTTTGATACGAATACAAAACGACGAAAGAGATAAAAAACAATTAACGAGGCCACACATTTTTCGGCATCTTCCGGCATTCTGTAACACGGATGCAACATAAATTAAAAAGTCAATTGTCCGTCAACAAATATCTAATTTATTTGAGAAAATTAAAATTCATGACTTTTGGATAGGCAAATTTAAGCTTCATTCGTTCAAATTATTTTATATACAAGTCTATATGTTTTGGCGCTGACGGCCCGGGTTTTACATTTCGGCATCTTCAGGTATCCTATCACACAGAGGCAATATAAATAAAAATTTCAAATGCTAGTCCACAAATATATGATTATGAGAATATTAAAATTTATTGATTGAATTGGCATTCACTTGGTAGAACTCCATTATAACACGGTGAAAAAATAGCAATGTATTTTAGTTCTACAAAATTATTTTTAACAAATATAGTTGATAGCTATTTCGGCTCACGCCATCGTCAGAACTATGCTTAGACTAACATTCGCTTATCTATATATAGCTGTGCAGAAAAGGCACACAACACATCCTCTCTCCTGTTCCAACGGCCTAGCTTGTTACTTTAACACAATGACACTAAATTTTCAAAATTCTAAATGAAGCAATAGGTGTCTATGACAATAAGATTATATGTGGGACGGGAGTGGTCCTTCTGGAAGTTAATCAGACCACCCCTTTGTGCAACGGCTGGACAAGTGGCGATACTATTATGTTAGTTTGGTCGTTAAGAATCCTTTGTGATACTTGGTGTCTATTGATTTCTAGCTGTTCTAAAGCCGTCATTCTCCGACCCTTACTACAAAGATGCAAACATTTAGGGGCTGAGTTTGAATTTATATTATGTGATTCATTAATAACGGGATTAGCGAATTGTGAATCTGTTTTTTTATTGTTGAATGATCTTACATGTTCCTTAGCTCGAGTAGATATACTTCTACCGCGCATGCGATGATATATAAGTGTATTTTATTGAATGAGGTAAAGACTACAAAATATTCGCATTTGCGGGTGTACAAGGATAAACTTAAAAATGCGTTTCTGTTTCTTAAAGAGACAATGCAGTTTTGCGGTAAAAAATGATATTTAAAAAACATGTCGTAATAAATAAGGACCATCAAGAAATCTCGTATCTATATGATCATGTAAGGTTTTATATAAGTCCAAAATCGCCATGCAACTGAATCTACATAATTTATTTTATCAACTGAAGGTGCTTGATGGAATTTCAATATCAAATTAATAATACAGGCCAGTTATTAAATTCAACCTTCATTCTCAATGATCAACTCAATCTTCCCAGCTCCCCCTTGTTGTACCCTTTGCGTGAGATCGGTTCAATGGATCGACAATCTCATGAAGAAAATTCGTATATTACATCACTAGATGTTTAATCGTTACCTGTCAAATTGAAATAAGTAGGTATTTCTTAAAAAAAAACACATTTACATTTCAATGACAGTTGATAATTTTTTGTTGTAAAACGCTTTCAAGAATGACTCATTAACAAGATAAATCGTTAATGAAAATTATCACAATATGCAATTGTGTTAATTATTAAATTTGGTTTAGCTGCCATTTAGTTCTTGCCTTGGGGTTTGTGTTTTCCTGTTATTAATACCTTTGGTATATAGACGACGCTGTTTATTGTGACTCAGTTCTGTTGCATCCCTTTGTTTTTAAGAAATATCATTTGCGATCCCTGCTTTCGTATATTTCACAATGTCATTACCAACTGATGTTCGCCTCAGTATCATTTTAATTATTGATCGATCAACACGTAGCAGGTCGATCGTCAAGATTGTTATCAAAACGGTGCGTTAAATTGCTTTTTGCCAATGTAACATTTAAGTAAAAATTCGATTAATGTGAGAAACTGACAATGGCATTGAAACCATTAAATGTGATATTGTTTACTTTAATTGCGTATTTGCGTAAGAAATGTGTTCTTCAAAACTTGTTTATTGTTTATCGACAGTCGCTCGGTTGTAAATCAAAGATGACTGCTTAATTGGGTGCAATTATCGATTAAGTTACGTGTTTTTTTCTTTAAATCAAAAAAAATGTTTATAAGTAATTAATTAACAGAGTTAATAGAATATTTTTTCCCGCTCTGGCGTCACAGTTCAATTGCGAATCCTTTAATATCTTTTCCACGATATATTGATCTTAAGTACACTTTAGACCTGTGGCGTCCAAAATCGAAATGTTGATCTTGCAATCGTCTTTCGTAATAAGCTAAAAATGTGATTGGTCGTGTTTTAAAAATCCTTTTTTTGGATATACTGATCAAATCCGGTTTGCTTATCGCGGTTTTATCAAAAAAAATAAATAATATGACTTAATAATCTATGGAAAGTATGTCACATTATTTAACAAGAAAGTGTCCCGAGTTCGTGACCCTTTGGTCACTTTATTGTGACTGATAAATATGTATACAGTGACTAGGCGCCACAGAAATGGAATATTGCGGAGCCGTTGAAATACACACATAATTTACAAATCTAAGTGATTTCAACATAACGTCACAAACATCCATGCCACTAAACATAGCTCTATAAATCGATTAATAGATCAAATTTTGAAACTGTTTGTGACGGTATTCGAGGTTGTAAATTGGCATCCAGTTGACCACTTGGTTGAAGGCCAGAAATGGATTTTAGATAGTTTTCTTTTCAATTCATGTGGGTGTTAATTTATTTGCTTGTAACCCATTTATAAAGTTTTTAGAGTATTCTTTCAGTCTACAAAACAATCAAGGGAAAAACTACCTTCATTCATAAATATTAAAAGGGCCACACATAAGCCAACGATGAGTCGCACGTGGTTCTTAGGGAAACATTTGATCAAGTCTTGTATATAAAATAAACACTTGCTCACGTTGAATGCATTCAATCAATAAATATTGATATATGATGTTTTGTCACTTACGATATGGTGTTCGCCTTTTGGTTTCGTCAGGCATTCAATCTCACGAATGTAACAAAATTAACCCACGATAAACAGTTTGCATCGGTTATACACTATATGTATTAATTACTTATTCATTGAGTGTCAGGTCAGTTGCATCCGTGTAATAGAATGCACGAATATGCCGAAAGCCGAAACCCGGGTCGTTAGTGACAAAATATGTGGAATCGTACTGGTAACAATTCAAATTTTATTACTAATGAATTTATTTAAGAATATGGATGGTTAAGCATAAACATAATTGTTTATTTTTTGAAATATTTTTATAATAGACAAATATAAATCAAGATTTTCCTTGTAAATAAAAAAAACAAATTAACCTTTAATGTATAGTTTGAACCGAAACAAAATATTATAATTATTAATTAATTTTTAATTTCGGACATATAGATATGGACATACAAAATTTCCGATAGAAAATATCATTCGGTTATTGCTAATAATGTCGTTATTATTTCAGAACCAGTGTTTTTCATATAGCACTCGTATTTCGCTCTATATCTCGAGCCGCGTGTTGGACATCGCTGATCTTTTAAGCACGATTCTTGGTCGCAGAAATTGTTGTTGTGATTATTTTGACATTTCTTTCAGTGTAAACGAGGTGTTAATCACAAAAACAACTTTTCTGGATATAGTACGGTGCAACATGGCACCGTATATAGTTCCATCAGTTATGGCTGTCATACTTTTGATAGGAGACGTCGCAGAATCACAACTGTATGGTAAGTTAGATTGAGTGAATTTTAATCTAAAACACAAGCACCTTAAATCGTTCGTCATGAAAAGTAAATCCGTTTATTCCAACTGTCACTGATTAATTTATGGTATCGACTGAAGGTGCTTGACGAAATTTGTCTGAAACAGACAAAACTGACAAAAGTCTGTTGCATCCGTGTGATAGAATGCCTGAAGATACCGAAAAGCGAAACCCGGGTCGTCAGAGACAAAACATGTCGAATCGTACAAAGTTGTAACATTCAAATTTGATATTGAAATTCCATCAAGCACCTTCAGTCGATATCATAAATTATAACACTAACTTGTTTGTTAAATCGATGTGGTTGGACAATGAAAGGGAATTTCCCGTATCCGTGGTTTAGCTAATTCCATTGTTATGTTAACAACGCATTCGTTTGACGGAATTGTGTTCTAAAGATGGCAGTCATTCTCAAACTGTTATACGTTAGAACGTAATAAATAAGAATAATAAGAAATATATCAATTTTAAATACTAAATACCAATGCTTATTAATATAAATACACATGTCTGCTTTTTTTCACATTTTCAAATTTATTTTAAAGAATAAAAACATTATTTAGGTATTTATGTCCACAGTATGTTTTTTGATCAAGACCGGTTTCGCTCATCGCGAGCATTATGAATAAACGTGTTTTTTTAAAGTGTTAACTGTCACTTCTTAATGGAAAGGCATGATATTTTGAATAATAAAAACACAGTTTGTAGCACTTCAGTTGATAATGCTCGCGATGCGCGAAACCGGTCCTGATTAAATGAAAATGAAAAATAATGTCGAAAATTAAAGAAATAAACAACAAAACAAAAAGCAAAGATTGCAGGAAAGTAAACCAAGAAAACTCATATAAAATCTACTTTAATACAATAAAAAATACTATTCGAGTGAACTCACTCTCGTCCACATGGAATATGTCGACATCGTGTGTCACCATTTCTTCAGTAAAAAAAGTAATCGAATTGCAAATCGCATAAAAAGGAATGTTGCATAAAAAAAGCAACGGCACCGCCCGAAAAAGTCGCGTAAAAATAAGACTGCCTCGTTTTCGAACACTTTGAGACGATAATGTTAGCGATGAGCGAAACCGGTTCTAATATTAAAAATATGAAATCTTTTTCCATCGAGAATTGATAATAATGATCCGTATTATTATCTTGATCATTTAATTAAAACGGTTTGGAAAATGTGATAATTAAATTGTCATTATTACGCCCCACAAGTTGACAGGCGCTGGAATTGTCGTGCATTCTTACAACGAATGGGAAAAACCTAAGCTATTGTTTTATGCTAAGCACGTATTTAAAGCATGTGAAACATTCGATGGCGATAAAACGTAATGAATTATTCCAAAAGCAGTCAAAAAAGGTAATAAATTAGTTCCATTACCCGACAGCTGTAACAATACAAGAAGGGACTTCATTTGATTAGGGCCGGTTTTGAATATAAACATTTCCAGTTCGTTATTCTTGCTAATGAATCTTTCAAATATCATTTTGAACTCATAACGGATTATTGATCATTCGTTAATTAATTCACATCAAATTTTTGTTATTACAATTTTGTACGACTCCACACGTTTTGTCACTAACGACCCGGGTTTCGCCCTTCGGCATCTTCAGGCATTCTACCACACGGATGCAACAGAACTGTTGCATATATGTCGAAAGGCGGACATAACATGTCGAATCGTACAAAGCTGTAACAATTCAAATTTAACATTGAAATTTCATCAAGCACCTTCAGTGAATATCATAAATTATATCAAAATTTTATATAAAAGGCGTGTTTCCGGTCCCGATCATATATAATATTTATTGTTACATTAGTACTAAAAATTGTGGTTTTATTATTTAAAATGTTATGCCTTTCTATCAAGAAGCGACAATCAACACCTGTGTATAAATAATCATTTAGAAATTTTATTATATCCATGTGGCATATTTATCTCTTCCAGAAAACGACAGATGCTATATCCTTGGCTCCGGCATGCAGGGAGTCTGCAAGTTCCCCAGGGATTGTCCGTGGGCCACGCAGCAGTTCCGGTTGACAGGAATTAGGCCAACAAACTGTGGATTTGACGGTACATACAATTGATTCAGTAAAAGAAACCCGTATTCAGTAAAATGGCTTCTTTCGAAAATCGTTTGTGTTATAAGAGTTCACTGAAGCGATATAATACTGATAAATGCTTGCAGAAAAAAAATCTAATAAATGAGACAATGATCTTTTTGCAAAGCACCACCAACTGCGTCACTGTGGCATCGTTTTAGAGCAGTGGTTCTCATGTGCGGCCACCAATAGTTTTATTCAAACCTCAATTATCCAGTATTTAGTCGAGTTTAAGTAAAGGACCGTTTTAATAATAAAACTGTTGACATGAATCGAGTCAATATAAAGAATTAACAACGATTGCTTTATTAATTTTGTCGATCTTACCTACAACTGTATATTGTTAAAGATCGTTCATTGTAATGCACTATACTATCACATTTGGTGCGGCCACGAGACGTTTCCAGATGACAGTTGATATTTGCAATACGGCCACAGTGAAATTTCATGTGAGAGCCACTGTTTACAGATACACCCATCAAACACTTTCCAATAACGTGCAACTTTGCGATAAAAAACATCAATAAGATTTGAATTGTTAAAACTCTTTACGATTCCACATGTTTTGTCACTAACGGGTCTCGCATTTCGGCATCTTCAGGAATTCTATCACGCGGGTGCAACAGAGCTGACGTACCATAAACAGATAGCATCGTCTTTATACCAAAGGTATTAATTACAGGAAAACACCTACCCGAAGGCAAGCAGTAAATGGCAGCTAAAACATATTTAAAAATATTAATCTTATAACACAATTGCCTATTGTGATAATTTTAATTATAGATTAATATTGATAATGAGTCATTCTTGAAAGGGTTTTACAACAATGATAATTGACTATAACTAAAATATACATTAGTTTTTTGTAAACTGAAATTATATTAACCGAAAGGTTGAAAGTATATTCATACTCTTCCACGTTCATCGTTTTCCCTATTTCATCGTTTTTTAAAGACCACTTGATCATTATTTTTTCTTTCTTATCATTGACATTTATGTTTATCTCAGCAAAAATATCGATTTCTTTGTTTGTCGTTTCAGGCGATTCGGTAATTGTGTGCTGTGTTGAAAACAACAATAACAATCAGAACAATGGCGGCAATGGAAACACCAGGAATCCTCAAACCCAATTTGGCAACAACATCAATTTTGGGGCTAGACCAAGTATGCAATCTTTATTTTTACATTCCTTTAACAATATCAGTAAATGAATTCTTATTGGAGTATATCTCAACAGAAATTTTTCTTCAAGAACTGCTTGCACTTGAACTGTTTCACTTATCGTTTTTGAAGACAGTAGAATGTTTAAAAAAAAATTGGACAGAACTATCGGTTAGGTAATTCCTTTAGCTAGTTCCATCCAGTTTTATATTTTAATAATTAAAACACAATTTTTGTATTCATCACAAGCGTTGCTAATTGAACATTCACACCGGAACTTCATCACTCTATTGCGATTAGATTGACACAAAAATAATGTTTCTCGTGAGATTTTCATTGGAATTTTAAATCGATCAGAGCTCCTTCATCTCTCATGTATAAATTTATCTGTTGCTGACAAACTTAAGTTGATGCAGAGCTGAGCAATCCACATTGAATCAGGTTAACGTGGACACCACACACATTATAAATATATCTAAACTGCGAACGGACCTGTTAGCTTACTTTTTATCTATATAATTGTTTTGTTTTTCAGATTAGATAAACAAAAAGAAATTATGACAAAATATCTCATTATTATCTCAATTAGAAAAAAATATATAGTGTACCAATTCGCTCATAAAATCCTTGAAGTAGCATTTGTGTGCCTGCACGTCTGCAGATCTTTCCACATTGATTTATTTTGTAATTTATTACAGGTAGCCAGAACAACAACCCGATCAACTTTAACGCTAACCGAGGGACGTCATCCAGCAATAACAACAATAACAACAATAACAGAAACACTGGTAGCTCTTTATCCTCTGGTGAATTCCTGAGTTCAGCCGATATCATCAACAGACCTAGCGGAAGAAAGTCAATAAGTGAAAGAAGTAAGGAAACACTTTCAATTAATGCGAATGTGGCACATTATCGTTTACAAAAGATTGATAAATGTTCTTCATTTACTATTACGTGAGTGATTGACTCTCTCTCTCTCTTGAATCTCTTACGAATTTCATTGAAAGGTTTTTAACAGGTTGTGTGTAAAGTAAACCGTATATATACGGTGTTTCTTATTTGGCTGGCCCTATGTTCACGGAATCGTGGACCGCGTATATACGGCTTTGGCAATAATCCTATTAAAGAAAGCTAACGAAAGAAACATTTAATAATCATATTGTAATAACTACTTATTACGTTAAGATTTTATCGTTCCGTTTCGGGGGCCGGTTTCACTCATCAATCGATAATGTTTGCGATGAGCGAAACTGTCCCTGATCATAAACATGTTATGTAAAATAAGATGTTAATGAAAATGTGGTGTTTATTAATAATTTATAATATCGAATGAAAATGCTTGATGAAATTTCAGTATCAAATTTGATTCGTTGTAACAATTTCACATGTTTTGTCACTAACGAACCGGGTTTCACCTTTCGGCATCTGGAGGCATTTTATCTTACGGATGCAACAGAACCGATACAAAATTAATTAGTTTAAAATTAGATAGTTTACATCGTTTATATAATATATTTGAGAAATTAATTAAAAGAAAAACTAAGAACTTAATGACAACTTAAATAAATATAAATCATATTGATTTAATAATAATAACATTCCATTGCCTGTAATAAGTTTCATTAATTTTAAATACTGTGAGTCTTTGAAAGGATTTTGTAACACATAATTATCAGATTATTAAAATGCAATTGAGAAATTTTATACTTAATGAAATACCTGTCTATTTTTTTATGTTGTGCAAGCGTTTAGTTTATGGGATTAGCCATGGTTTCATTTGACAATTGTCTACCAACGACGTGGACTCTACCTCTTCTGGTGGTGATTTGAGAATAGGTCAATTGCTTGTGCTTTGGGGAGCTTTAATTTATACTCACACTTATGGTGGAAAACTTCCAGGAGTATTTTTGAGACTTAAGCGTGTGTTTCTTCCAAATGAATTTCTTTCAACACTTGGCCTAGCGATGATACAATTCAAGGGAACGAAATCACGTATTTTGCTTTGCGCTAGTAATATAATAATGTGCTATGACTTATTTCCCAGAATGTGAAACATACAGTTCCAGTGTCACCAGAGTGATCGAAGGACTTCTTCTTCTTCCCGAACCGGAAACCCTCACTATTAATGTGCCAAAGTGTGACTACAGCAGCACTCCTTTGATTGTCGGAGGAACTGAGGCACAAATTGGGGAGTTTCCTCATATGGTAAAATTGCTTGAAGGAATTTGAATACAACTATCCCTCGATTTACATGGTATATAGGTTCTTGAAAAAAACGTGTAAATCGAAATTGTATATTTTTAATGTTAAAACGTGTAAATCGAAAAGTCCACAAAAACGCGTGATTTGTCTGCTACACTCTTTCTAATCGAGTTTTCATTTTTTTTAATGGTTCTTACTGTAGATTCATTCATGCTATATAATCTAGGAACATCTATTACTCTTTCTCCGTTTTGTAAATGATTCAAAAAAATCTTTTGGTTGCTAACGTAATAACTTTTCTTTCTACTTCTTCCGATATAATAAGGCAACAAATATTATTTAAGATATACGTAATTAAAAATTATGTACTCGTTTTTTATATACGAACATGAAAAATTTTAATTTTCAAATTAAAGACTCAAACACAATTTGCGTCGCTGTAGCTGACGTCAAGCGCAAGTCAAGGATGAACGCCGAATGGCGGGAGTAGACATACATGCTGTTGAATACTTACAGTTGGATTCGCCTTGAAATGGAGCCGCCCAGATGAATGAACAGTTTTTTAATCCGTGTAAAGCAAGTACCGTGTAAATCGAGGGATAGGTGCATTATATTTTTTAATCGTTGAAACTTTGTTTGATTCAGGTATTCTCGTTACACTTTTACGACACCTACAAAAAACGATTTTAATAGTTTATCGTATGTTTTTCTGTGTTATTTAAATTTTTTTCTGTCGCGTAAACACGTGGCTGAACGTTATGAAATAAAGATGTCGCTAGTAGCACCATTTGATATTTAAAACCTTGCTGACGCGTCACTGCGTCCGATGCCTACATGCCGAGAACGTTATTGACACACCGGTGCGTATGAGGCACTGGACTGATTCATTTGTTAAACGTTAATGAATGTTAATAAATGTTGTTTTGGTTTAAGGCACTCATCGGATGGCCCCTTGTCGCCAGTTCGGAAATGAAGTGGGCATGCGGAGGCTCCCTTATCAGCGATAGCTTTATTCTGACAGCAGCTCATTGTGCCAGTCTCGACCGTGACACCTCAGTCTCTAAGTGAGTGAATTGTCCCGCATTTTAACAAATTTGTCACAAAATATAATGACTTAGTTATTTATCTTTACTTCAAACTGCATATGTTATCAACTCTCAGTTTTGTTAACCGAGAACAACAAGGCTCTAATTTGAATTGTTACAACTTTGTACGATTCCACATGTTTTGTCACTAACGACCCGGGTTTCGCCTTTCGGTATCTTCAGGCATTCTATCACACAGATGCAACAGAACTGACGTTCAGGAACGAATTGCAGGAAAACACTTACCCCAAGGCAAGCAGTAAATTGCAGCTAAAACAAATTTAATAATAATTGACACAATTGCATATCGTGATAATTTCCATTAACGATCTCGTTAATGAGTCAATCTGAAAGTGTTTTACAACAAATATTAACAAAATTAAAATATAAATGGGTTTTTTACATATAGATTATATATACCTACTATCAAACATCTAGTGATGAAATATAAGAATTTTCTTCATGAGATTATCGATTAATTGAACCGATCTCAGGTAAAATATACAACAAGGGGGAGTTAGTAATTATTCACGCCTCAATCGTATGGAAAACATCGAAAGTGGCACCCCTAGCAACCTCTCTATGTCGACATCCATTGAATTTAATTTTTCGGTAATATTTATTAACAGAAATGACACAATTTTTTTCTCCATGATAATACAATAGATAGATGTCGCTAGCAATATGTGAAAAAATAACACGATATTTCCAAATGGAATATCTTATAGGTATTTTTAAATGTCTCTGAGCAGTAAGCGATCAATGAATCTTTTTACTTTGATAATACTTAAGTACAAAATAAGTAAGATTTTTGTCTCTCCACAGTATTGAACCAACGATCATCCGCTTAGGAGAACACAGCATCAGCAGGTCTGATGAAGGAGCACAGCCCCAGGATATACCGATAGAATCCATTACCGTCCACCCCTCGTACGATCCGCCGAGCAAATATCATGACATCGCCCTCATCAAATTGAGCGCTCCTGCAAGGTGCAACATTTTTTAATCCGTTTGACTTATGACGCAAATAAATGAATTGGCATTTAATAATAAAAAAATAGCAATGTATTTAAGTCTTATAAAATTTATAAGGTATATAATTGATAGCTATTTCGGCTTACGCCCTCATCACAACATTGTTCTAACATCATTTCATATTAGGATAACATAATTGAATTGTGTTATTTTTTTGCTGTTTTTGATTTAAAATTGTGAATTTTCACGAAAAGTATAAAGGTTTTCTGATCACACAAATATAACATATTTATCCAGATTTGTCACGCAATTGAAATAAAACTTTCTAGAACAGTGGTTCTCTTGTGCGGCCACCAACAGTTTTATAGTAAATATTGACATTTAAAAGATATATGTTTGTATTGTACAAATGAATTATTATTTTAAAATTGATTGAATAAACCTGACTTATCCAGCATTTAGTCGAGTTTAAGTAAAGGGCAGCTTTAATAATAAAATTGTTCAAACAATTTTGTCGAAGTTATACGTTGACCATGAATCAAGTCAATATAAAGAATTAACAACAATTGCTTTATTAATTTTGTCGATATTTTCTACGACTGTATATTGTGAAAGATCATTCAGTGTAATGGCGCTGTATAACAAATAAATATCGAAACTATAATAATCACATTTGGTGCGGCCACGAGACATTTCCATAGGACAGCTGATTTTTATAATACGGCCACATTAAAATTTCACGCGAGAATTACTGTTCTAGAAGTTTCAAAAAAAAAAAAAATCATTTCCAAAGACAATTAATTTGCGCCGACGGTCATAATTCAATGTGATTATGTGTAACATGTGGCAACTCTTTGTCAAGTGTTTACTGTCACTTCATAATTTGTTTATGCGTATTTATAAATTATTCTTTAAGTTTAAATTGCTAGAGATGTCGACTAGTTAAGTAAAATTTTGAGCCATTCATAATAGAACTGTTTGTACATTTTCAGGTTAGGAAACTACGTCAGGCCGGCATGTCTCTCTCAGACGATTAGCACTGACAAGCAGCCCTCGGTCGCCACTGGATGGGGACGAATAGCATATGGTAACATAACAATACTTAATAGGCCCTGGTTAACAGTAAAATCAGTGTTTTTTTTAGTCATATATGATACAGGAGCATAACAACAGTATTCCGCTCTACCGTTAAAATGAATTTTATATATAGGTTGTTTTTTAGAGGTATAGACAATATAATATAAAGCGTAAAATGGACGTAGTGCGCGATACGTATTTCGAATAGAACAATGATTTTCAAAATAAATTTGCACAATTTGGAAGCGTTGTTCAGGCGTCAGTCTATTTGTGCTAAAATGCCAAACCAAACTAACCATAAATCAGTTGACAGCTGACTAAACGGCCGCTAGTTAAAAAAGTGTTGCCAACATAAAGTTCTATACCTCTAAAAAAACAACCGATATTAGCCGTTAATAATTTATTTTAGGGAGCCGATATCGGTCAAAATTGATATATGCGAAGAATCTAACGGTGCCAAATATCTAAATACTTAGAAATTTTAATCTGAACATGTTCATTTTTTACAATACAGTATTGAATTAGTTATAATGGCATTTCGTGAATATTTGTTGATTAACTCCCTGAATAGAATTATCGAAGAGATAATTTTGTGTTGAAATATGTATATCACAATTTGTTAAGAAATCACAATTTTTTTTAATCATTTTAAACCAACACTACTCAATTATTTATTAAGCGTTCAGTGTTAAAATTTGCTTTATGTGGACGATCGAATGGGTTTGAAATGTTTTGAAATTGTTATGAAATTAAAAACTGAAGTTTTGATTCAATCGATTAAACTTTGTACACATCAGACTTTCGCCTTTGAGTTTCTTCCAGCATTGTAGTATACAGATGCACAGTTACCATAGTTTATGCTTTTAATTATTTTTTTACGCGTTGTGGGTGTATTAACTTTACTGATAGTATATAAATATATATATACCGTTAAAATGTGTTAAAAAATTGGCATTAGAAAGGTTAAAACAAATGTTGAAAGTAGCGCGGTTTTCCGGTAAATGGCGACAATAATAATTCATGTATATTTTATTCAGCCAAAGACGCGTCCGATGTTCTTCTGAAAGTCAGCATCAAGGTCATAGGAAACTCCCGTTGCGCTCCTCTTTATGGAGGCCTATCCCGGAATTCTCTCGCTAGAGGTATTGTAGAGCAACAGATGTGCGCTGGGGAAGTTGGGAAAGATACATGCCAGGTAAAACCATACTGAATTTTGAATTGTTTCAATTTTGTATGATTCAACATGTTTTGTCACTAACGATCCGCTCAGTTCTCTTGCATCCGAGTGATAGAATGCCTGATGATGCCGAAAGGCGAAACCCTGGTCGTTAGTGACAAAACATTTATAATCGTACAAATATGTAACCATTCAAATTTGATATTGAAATTCCACCAAACACCTTCAGTCGACATCATAAATTACTAAACTTTTTTTTTTCAACAGGGCGACAGTGGTGGCCCCCTGCAGGTCTCCGACAATAGCAACCGGTGCATCTTCCACATAATCGGAGTGACATCTTTCGGATCGGGTTGTGGCGGGCCAAACTCTCCCGGAGTATACACCAGCGTGGCCCATTACCGAAAATGGATCGAGGGTGTTGTTTGGCCATCGGGCTAAATCTGGTTGTTGTGTAATGTAACAATGAGGGTAAAACCAAATTTGAAATTCATGAAATAAAAATTTGCATTTTTTTATGAAATCTTTTTATTATTATAAATTGGAAATAAACAAGCATTTAATTCCACAAGAATCATTAGCTATCGTAAACGGATATTTTGATAATGTATGGTTGTATTATTCAGTGTCATTTTTAGGTTTCAATGTGTTGGCTGTCACTATTTTAAACAATATTAAGAAATACATTTGAAATAAGTTTCAAAATTATTGGTTTGATTAAATGACAATCAATTGCATATGATAAGTCTTTGATAAAATGATTTTCTTAAATAAATAACAATCAACTATCGTTAAAATACAAATAAATGAAGATGAAATAAATCAATAAAAATTATATGACAGCTAAAATTAAATAGCTACAGCTTAAAAATAAAAAAAGCTATTCATTAGTGGAAGTGAAATAATTTTGTTTATGATCAATAAATAGCGGAGATTATCTATGGCCAAGTTAGACGCTTTGTACATTGTGACGTTTCATAGGCTTGTAGCCGGCGTTCTAAAATGGACATTAAAAATGAAACAAATGTTGAAATAATGCTGTCACAAGACGCATATGATGACGGCTATATGCAAAATATTCGAAATGAGGGTCGTTCAATTGAGTGCGTAAATAACGCACGAATTAAACAAGAAGATTTCGGCAATGATAACCATAACGAGGTAATTAATCCTTTGGCTGCAATAAAAACATTTGTCATACGCAGGTTTACTTGAAGAAATTTGAAGAAAATTGGTTTTGGTAACCATGAAAGTACATATTGACATCCGTCAAGTGAGAGTTCGAAAAATGTTTTTAATATTACCGATCTGTATTAAACGTTACGAGATCCAATATTAACATTAAGGCACTAGTAAAGATTATTTTTTTTAGAAGTATAGAACAAAGATTTGAGATCATTTCGGACTTATCGGCGTAGATTAGCGACTTGACATATCCCCACAGAAAATAGTCGTGCGGCGTTAAATCACACGTTCTTGGAGGCCAATTCACGGGTCCGAAATGTGAAACTATGCGGTTACCAAACGTTTCTTTCAATAAATCGATTGTGTCACGTCTTGTTGAAACCCCAGCTCCTGCACGTCATGGTTGTTCAATTGATGAACGAAAAAGTCAGTAACCATGGCTCTATAGTGGTTACCATTGACTGTAACGTTCTGGCCAGCATCGTTTTTAAAGAAGTACGGACCAATAATTCCACCAGCCCATAAAGCACACCAAACAGTAATTTTTCTGTATGTAACGGTGTCTCAACATACACTTGAGGATTATCATCACTCCAAATAAAGCAGTTTTGTTTATTGACGTATCCATTCAACCAAAAGTGAGTTTCATCACTAATAGACGTAGTGCGCGATACGTATTTCGAACAGAACCATGATTTTCAAAATAAATTTGCACAATTTGGAAGCGTTGTTTAGGCGTCAGTCTATTCATGTTAGAATGCCAAACGAACCTTAAATAATTTAACAGCTGACAAAATGGCCTCTAGTTAAAAAGTGTTGCCAACTTAAACCTTTAAAAAAACACAAAAATAGTGTGAGAGTGAAAAATTATGTGTGAAATATATAAAGTATAACTTATGGAATTATTTGAGGAAAATAACATCGTTCAAATGTCCGGCGCGATTTTGCGTGATAGATATTTTTGATGGCGCTTATTGTGTTGACTTTGAAGGCGTCAATTGTTTGCAGCTTAAATCTTGTGATTTAAGATGGTCTCAATGGAAGAAGTGTTAATACGTTAAATCATTTGATATTGGTGGCCAATTCCATGCCTTCAATCCATCCAAAGTTGGTCATTTGCAGACGTCCGTGACCTTCAATGTTTTTTGCCATTGATGAACAATTCGACAAATTTCACTTTAACATCGTTGCTGCTATAACCAAACAAATTTTGAGCGTTCTTATTGAAAGACTTTTTATAAGCTGTACGTATTTGCTTCCGTCGCACGTGCTCTCAAAAAAGCGACCATAGACGCGAAACTCGCATTGACAACATTAACTCGACCTTTATCGTGGATGTGGTTTTTCTTTTCTATGGATAATTAGCTTAAAAAATGCTTCAGTGAGCCAATTTTTTGCTTAATTCAATATTTTTTTAATTTAATATGAATATTCAATACAATTTTTAATTGTCATTTATTATAGATAGTCTTAGCTAGTTATCTTCATTTACGCGGATTTTTTTATTAAATGCCTTCTTCTGTTTGTTTTTTTTTATATATTCATTGCTCTTTACCCTGGTTTATATTTACAAGAGTCTGAAAAACGTATCAATCGCGTAAATTGGAGAACTATTTCCACAATATATTTGTTGATCAGGACCGGTTTCGTTCATCGCGAGCATTGTTGTGTTTTAGAATATATTCGCTTCAGTATTTAATAATAAAGCAATCGTTTGGTACTACCGCTGTAACAAAACACGAAACGATTTATTTATTTCAAAATGAAAATCCGCCATAAATGCCACGGTTAAATTCAATTTATTTGTTGCCTTTTGTTATAGCAATTACTATGTTTTCATTGAGTTTTCTTCATATTGTATTTTGCAGAGATTTGCAACAGAACAAATGAACATCAAAATAGAAAAAGAGGAAGAAAGCATCCAATGGCAACACTATGAAGATTACGACACTTGTGGAACCGACTCTTTGAAAAATGAAATGCTCGAATTGGGCGAATGTTCAAAAGTGGCATCTGCTCCCGGACAGGTAACTAAAAATTGACAATAATTAATCATCGAGTACCAAATGTAATCAAATTTGAAGCTTTAATTTTCGTACGCGTTGACAAGTTTTGTCACTTTCGACTCAAGTTTCCCTTTACTGAATCTTCAGGCATTTTATCACACGACTGCAAACAGAACTAATATTTGATTTTGAATTTCCATCAAACACCTTCAGACGATATCATAAATCACCCAAAATAATCTGAAATAGTTGTAAGCTCTGTCGTATTGGATATAAATGATGATAAATTGTCTATTTCTTCTCATTAAATGGTATTTAAATATAAGCTATAATTTAGTTCACTCAAATTAATGAAAATGGCAGAAGCCGAAATCCTGTAAAAAAAACCTTTAGAAAATATGAGTTAATCATTTTTTTGACTTTCGACTTAAAATTTTTAGATTCCACCCGCTACAAATCGTGCTGCTTTGGTCCGTTCATCTTTACATCATTTACAAAACAAATCGTTGTCGTTTTATGAAGTTGAAATTGAAAATCCCGATGTTAAAGCGGAGGCTTTAGAACATAAATTTGTTGAAGTGGTTATAAAATTGGAAAAACGCGTGTTTTATAACACAAATTACGTTTGCAGTACTTGTTTTAAGATATTCGAAACAATCCCTTCGCTTGAGATACACAAGGATTGTCACACAAATTCAAAATTTAGCCTAAATAAAATAAACGATACCGTAGAAAGAGGTGTCGTTCAAAAACGTTTCGAATGCGATCAATGTGACCACAAATTTGCAAGCCAAAAAGCGTTAAACGGACACAAAAAAAGACATATTATTGAAAAACCGTTTAAATGTGACATATGTGAGTTCAAATCGTTTTGGAGTTCAAACTTAAAAACACACCAAAGGACGCACACCGGTGACAGGCCATTCAAATGCAGTCAATGTAATTTTTCAGCTATTGAAAGTGTCAGTCTAAGGAGACACATGGTAAAACATACCGGTGAAAAACCGTTTAATTGTAAATATTGTGATTTTAAAACTGCGCGAAAGTCGTCGCTGAAGGCACATGAATTATTCCACACGAGTGGAAGACCGTTCAAATGCGATCAATGCGACAAGACGTTTACTCTAGAAGTAAACCTTAAATCGCACAAAATATCGCATTCCGTTGAGAAACCCTTCAAATGCGATCAGTGTGACTTCAGGAGTCTTAGACGCGCAGAGCTAAAATCTCACCAGCTAGTGCATAACGATGAGAAACAGTTCAAATGCGATCAATGTGATTGTTCGTTTACATTTAGATCGGGCTTGGCTTCCCATAAACGGATTCACTCTCTCGTACGAGAAAAAATATATGAATGTGACCAGTGTGATTCAAAATTTTCTGTTAAAGGATCTTTAAAAGTACACAAATATATTCATTTACCTCTAAAACGATTTGGATGTGAAATATGTGATTATAGATGCACGCATCGATCGGCATTAAAAATTCACTACTCGAAACATTCCGGTGAAAAACCGTTCAAATGCGATATATGTGATTACACATCTGCAAGGAGTGCGAGTGTAAAAAAGCATTTACAGTCACATAATGGTGAGAGACCGTTCAAATGTCATCAATGTGGCGGCTCGTTCAGTCAAAAATCGTATCTAACGAAACACGAACGTATACATGCCGAGATTAAACCATTCAGCTGTGATCTGTGTGATTTCAAATCTGCGTGGATGGGAGCCCTTAAATCGCACAGACTCTCGCACACCGGCGAGCGACCGTACAAATGCGATCAATGCGATTCAGCATTCGCCCAGTGCTCCAATTTAAAATCGCACAAAATGATACATTCCGGCGAGAAACCGTTCAAATGTGATCATTGTGAATATAAATTCGTTACAAAAAGTTGTTTAAAACGACACTTGAAAACGCATTTTAATAAAAAAAAATTTGAGTGTCATCAATGTGATTATAAATCTGTAACGAAATCAGCTTTTAAACGACACCAACAAACACATTCTAGTTAAATAAACAGTTTAAAATCTAACTTAAAAACACAACTACCTTTTGAATTGACGAAGACACACCATTGGCAATATAACAACCATATATATTATTAAAAATCGAGTCAACACAAAATAAGTGGGTTTTGATGGGAAAATAAAATCGTTGTACAAAAACAAGTTTAAAAATAGCCTCAAGTTTTATTATCTGAACAAATTGTTCTAACGACAATAAAACAGGAAAAATTATCAATATAATTAAATGAGTTTATAATGAGCGATGTTCACAAAAATCTAATTTAAAATTAAATTTAGTTGATATTTAGATAAATATTAATTAGTAATTAATTGGAATGTCATGGAAATGAGCATTTCAATTTTCGTCTCCACGTTAATGACCACAATTTGTTTTACATTTTGACGATATTAAATTGTTCAATTCAATATCACACAGTGAAAAGTTAACAATGTATTTTTGTTCTACAAAAATTATAAACATATAAAATTGATAGCTATTTCGGCTTACGCCTTCATTAGTACTATTCTGACGATGACGACTGAACTGACGGCGTAAGTTGAAATAGATTTTGACTTTATATCGTATTTTTTTTGTTAAAAAAAGTAACTTAAATTTATTGCTATTTTTTCATCGTGTTATAAAGAAATTCTACTAAGAAAGTGTCAGTTTAATCAATTATTTAACAATAGTTCCTATTTTTTTTTATTTAAGCGTTCATATTTATATAATTACCTTTTTAAATTATTTATTTTCGATTACAGATTGGTAAATTAATAATTTTAAGTTTTATTTAAGATTACAAATTAGTATTAAAAAAATCTTAAAAAAATATTTTTTTAAATTTATTTCTGGCATTTTAGATACATTTTGTATGAAGATTTGTAATTTTTTAGGACTTGTACTGTCAGTTGTGTCATAACTAAAGTGACCATACGTCCCGTTTTTAGGTAGTCTGTCCCGTTGTCGCCAAGTAAAGCTTCGGGACAAGAATGAAAAAAAAAGTGCAAAAAATCAGTGATTCAAAAGGGATTTATTAATAGCAACCAAGACACAGTATTTGATGAGTATTAGAAACCATATTACACCCCCAAAAAGTGACCGAATGGAATATTGGAAACGTTTCAATCAAAAATCGTTGGATTGGATTGTTCCAACACTTTCGTTATAATAATTTGAACCATACAAACTTAAGATTAATCATTGAATAAATTTTATGCTTGTCCGGAATAAATGCACCCGTATAAATAGTCTTTTCACATGTGAATAAGTTGTGATTGACAGAAAAAACACAATAACAAGTCGGAGTTGTTAGTAAAAATAATTTTTAAAAAATCCTGCCAAGAATTCCATTCTTATTTAAAAGTAAACCCAGTTATACTATAAAAAATAAATGGTCACATTAGTCATAACTGAATATTTAAACTTTTTTTTATTATTTTTATAAATAGCTTTGTTTTAATTTGTGTTGTAACTGTTGATAACGTCCACAATGAGCAAAACCGGTTGTGATCATAAGATTATAAAATTTTGGGAATAATATTAAATGTTGTGTTTTAATTGTTTTTCCACTTCGCTGTGACATTTTGGATCTGAAAATTAATTAATTAAAACATGATTGTTGACCGGATTTGTAGAGCGAGTTAAAGTGTTCAAAGATGGTAGTGAAAATTTTGATTGAACAATCTAATGAGAGGAAAATCAAAAATATGCTAAAAGTATAATTGACATTTTTCTAATACCAAACTGTGAATATTTTTTACGTGGTTTGTTATAAATGGTCATTTAGGTTTTATGATGATTAGATCAGTTCTGTTGCACCCGTGGAATAAAATGCCTCAGGATGCCGAAAGGCGAAACCTGGGTCGTTAGTGACAAATTTTCAAATTTGTGATTGCTTTATGTGAAATAAGTTTTGATATTTTTTACAAATACTGATCCTTTGATCAAAATTGAAGTTCCTGAATCAATTTCTCACAACGTCTCGCATAGATGAACAAAACTATTTCGTTGAAATAGTCGAAAAGCCTCAAAAGTCGTTTAAGTGCAGTAAATGTAACTTCAAAACAATACATACATCCTCTTTGAGAACACATAAAAGCTTACATACCAAAGTGAAACCCACTGACTGTGATCAATGTGGCTTAAAATTTGTCTTATGATTCACTGCGGTGAAAAACCATTATTTAAATATGATCGATGTAATTTAAAATGTGTGCAATCATCAGTTTTAAAAAAAAATCATAAAACAGACATACTGGCAAAAACCGTTTAAGTGCTCTCAGTGCAGTTCTGAATTTGCGCGTGTGTTTTGCTTGAAATCACATCATATGTCACATTCCGGCGAAAGACCATTTAAATGCGATTAGTGTGAATTTAAATCGGTACACGCGTCCGCCTAAAAAAAGCACAAACTAATTCATACCGGAGGAAAACCTTTCAAATGCACCCAATGTGATTATAAATGTGCCCAAGCGTACAATTTAGAGAAACATAAAACTACACAAACGATTCAAGAATCTTTTAAATTGGGTTAGTGTAATTTCAATTTGACGCAAAGAACTCATATAAGAAACATTTGCTATCTCATTCCGGTGAAAAGTTTCTTAATTGACATCTGTGACGAACTCTAAAGCAGTTTGATTGGAAAATTTCACGAGATATGGAAAGAATATTACAGTGAAATTCTTTGTTGAGTGAATTCTAAATTATTTTTAAATTTTCACCAGCGTTTCAGTAAAATTACATCACAATACGTTCACATAATATTTTGTCTCATTGTCGTTATTTAAATAAATCTACAATTTTATATTATTTAAATGAAAACCAGTTTTGCTCATCGGACATATTATCAACTAAATCATATCAAATTTGAATTGTTACAATTTATGTAAGAACTGATGTCTATTGCAACCGTGTGATAGAATGCATGAAGATGCCAAAAGGCAAAACCCGGTTTGTAAGGGAAAAATCATGTGGAATCGTACAAAGTTGTAACAAGTCATATTTGATATTGAAATTTCATCAAGCACCTTCAGTTGATATCATAAATTAAATTATATCAGTTCAGTCAATAAAGTTTGGAAGTGAAACTCTTCCTGCCTAAGAAATATTCAATTGTGAAACTTAAATTTTTTAAGTATACTCCAAAACATTTTTATTAAAATATATGTATAAAAACTGCCTTTCCAACAAGACGTGACAGTTAACATCTGACATGTGAGCATCCCCTTCAATTTATTGTTTATTTTACTTTATAGACTTGTTATATAGGTGAAGTTGATGAGCGGAACAGGTTCAAGAATTTGAATGCGAAGTATTTAAATATATAATGAATCCCTATAATTTAATTATTGTCTATGAATATTTCGTAACAAGAGAATAATTTTTTCTCAAAACAAGACATTTATTAAAAAATATTTGTATTGGAAAATGTTTATTGTTATACATATTTTTCTAAATAAATAAATAAAAAATAACCAAATATTTAAACGATAACACAATAAAATTAAAAAAAAAAAATTCAGTGGTAAAAGTGATTTAAGTAAATATTGTTTTTTTTTTTTTATGATAATAGGACATATCAATCTAATAACGGGATAATCACGTTTATAACGAAATTTATGGTTATGTTGAGCCTACCTGTTGTCAAGAGTTTAATATTTTTAAGTGTAATTCTCTATGGTATATTGTATAAACGAATGAAAGTTTTGCATTGTATTATCACAGAAATTAGACACTTGTCAAAATGGACATAAAAAAAGAATCTGACGATGATATTTGGTTATCTAGAAACACTTTTAACGACAATCACCGCAACGATAACATGAACAAGGATCTTTTGAATGACTGTAGCCACAATTCAACTATAAAGCAGGAAGATTGCAATTATAAACATGAAATGAAACAGGTTGTTTTCTGTAAATTGTTTCTTAGTTCTTGAACCCACGGTTTTGTACACCTGCTGCCTTTAACTCAAATATCTTTGTATAAATAGACAGGCTTGTAAAATGTATTCTATCAAATTTGAATTGTTACAACTTAGTACGATTTCACATAATTTGTCACTAACGACCCGGGTTTCGCCTTTCGGTATCTTCAGGCATTCTATCACACGGATGCAACAGACTGACAAAAGGCGAAACCCGGGTCGTTAGTGACAAAACATGTGGAATCGTACAACGTTGTAACAATTCAAATTTGATTTTGAAATTCTATCAAGCGCCATCAGTCGATATCATAAATTGTATTCTATCAGTTGATAATGCTCGCGATGAGCGAAACTGGTACTGATCAAATAATATATTGTTGAATAAGGACTAAGGAAAACGAAAAAATGTGAGAATGCTGGAAATAATAATTAAAGAAGTTAAAAAGAAAAAGAGGTTAAATTCAAGCAAATCAACATTAAATATCCATAAATGGGGTTCTACAAAAATTAATGAGTATTACACGGTTTTGTAAGAATTATATTAATTAAATCATTTTTATTGAAACAATAAAATTGTATTGTAAACCTCTATTTTTATTAATGAAATTCTCGTAACATCTGAGCGAAATATATATTTCATGTTTAATTTCTTTGGATAATATATAACATTTAATGTGCTTATACTCACAAATTGTATAGAATAGAAAGATTTATCTAACAAAACCAGTCAATCGGGATAATATTTGAGACGAGACCGTAATACTTAAACGATTGATCGAGGAAATCGATAAATCAGGGAACGGTAAATGTGGGATTATTCAACATTGTTCTTATGACTGTTTGATAGAACTAAAAAGAATTGACAATCCATCCGGGATCCGGTTCTACTGTTTAAGTAAGATTTAAATTATTCTTTTTTTATGGACACAGCGGTAATGTTTTGATTTTTTTTTATTTTCAATTTTTCAGATTTCAGTTGCTGAGAATTCCACTTTTTTAAAGCGTTCATTATTGAATCATTCACAAGCTATATCAAAACTATCATTTGATAGCGAACAAAATCAAGGAACAGATAATAAGATAGACATTTCAAGATACCGACCACTTGTGGTCGTCATTAATGTAGAAAAAGGCGTGTTTAATGACAGACAGTTCGTTTGCAGTGTTTGTTTCAATTTATTTGAGACGTTGAATTCACTGAATAAACATAAAAACATTCATAAAAAATCAAAACTGTTTGACGCCAATGAAAATATGAATAAATCCAAACGGAAGATTCTTGGCGTTCAATTGGATTTTCTCAAACAAGGTTTTAAATGTGATCAATGTAACTTTAAATGTTCACGTAAATTTTACATAAAAATTCATCAAATGGTTCATTCCGGTGAAAAGCCTTTTGAATGTGAACAGTGTGACTACAAATCAGCACGGCTATCAACTTTGAACATACACAAACTTTCGCACACCACCGCGCGACCGTTCAAATGCGATGAGTGTAACTTCACGTTTTCGGCAGAACCTTATCTCAAAAAACATAAAATGATCCATACCGGTGAAAAGCCATTCGGATGCGATCAGTGTGATTTTAAATCCGCTCGTCAGTCGACGATTAAAACGCACAAACTTTCCCACACGGGGGAAAAACCATTCAAATGCGATCGGTTTGACTTCAGATCTGCACGGGTGTCCACCATTAGAACGCATGAGCGATCGCACACTGGTGAAAAGCCGTTCGCGTGCGATCAATGTGATTATACGTCTTCCCAAAAGTATTTCATTAAAACACACAAAATGACCCACTCCGGTGAAAAACCGTTTCAATGCGATCAGTGTGCAGGATGCAGGATTTTGTAGTTTATAGTAATCCTGCATTTCAATAACAAATCACTGAAATTCAATAACAAATCACTGAAATTAGATAAACAAGAAATCCTTGAAATTAATCGATATAAATTTTTGCCTAATTCTAACCTTATAAATGAACAAACTACTTTTGCGTCGTCACCATTGTTATACTCATTAAATTAGATTAATAAATATATATTTCAAATAAATATTTTTTTTTTTTTGGAAAATGATATTGCCTCCTTTTACTTAATTTTTTACAGAAAATATTGGAACGCCCCTGACTGACCATATCTTCCCATCTCATCGATTCATCTTTAATCGACTTCTCATGTATTAATTTATTTTGTTCCATTAAGTAGTGATTGTGGGTTATTTTCGTCATTAAAAATTTCCCACTCCTTACTTCCTTATTGATTGTTTAGAGCTCCTAATGGATTATTGATTTACCATAATTGTAATTGTAATTCTTAATAAGTGATTGTGAACATTTAATTTTTATACTAATTTACTTTATTTGTATCAATATTGTATGATTTTATGTAAATCGTTTCCTAGTTCTTGTACCCATGGTTTTGTACACCTGCTACCATTAACTCAAATTAATTTTTTGTTTTGTATAAATAGACTTGTTTGTGAATTGTATTCTATCAGTTGATAATGCTCGCGATGAGCGAAACCGGTCCTGATCAAAAAATATATTGTGGAAATAAGTACTAAAAATGTGTTTTTATTATTTAAAATATAATGCCTTTCCATCAAGAAGTGACAGTTAACACCTTAAAAGTGAGTTATTATATATACCTTTATAATTTTCTGTGCACGGCGGGCTAACAAACAAATGACGGGGTATACGAGCTGTTTTTAGAAGAGATATTTAATGCTTGGTTTTTATTCTATTACCTAATTTGATTAATTTTATTTTAATGACTTAATGATTGCATTTTGTGTAATAAATGATAATAAAATTCGATAAAGCTTTTCACATGTTTTAAAGATGTCGTTTGTTATGACTTACATATTCTCTATATTGAACGGTTATTTATGTTTGATATCTCTATTTGATTTGCGTTGGGGGTAAATAGAGACGAGAGTTCTTGATATATTTAATCATTAAAGTCTTTGGTTACGGTGCATTTGTATTGAGAATTATTGTTATGGCACTCGATCATATTATGCATATTGCAATAGAATGAGATTTATCATATGTGTACATTCAATCATTTGATTAAAACTGTTACACAGACGCTTATACACCCAGTCCTTTATTTACGCGAATTCGATTATACGCAATTTCTTTGGACGGCACCGTTACATTTTTTTACGCGCTTCACTCGTTTTTACGCGATTTTTGCCACGAATTTGTTTTAAAGAAGAAGTTTATATATGAAACTTGGCATGTACGTTTCATTATTTTTTTAAATAAAACAATATGTGTATTTTTAAAACTTAACTTTGCAAAGCATTCCATTTTTTTAAATACACATACAATTGCCAAATGTTGACAAGTTTATCGGATATTATGCGAATTTGTGTTTTAGGGTGTGTAAAGAAATATAATGCAATTGCGTAAAATCATGGGATGTGCTGTGCATGGGATAAACTTGTTTAAACACAATGCATTTATAAATTCGTTGAATAGCACTTTTCTCGGCCATAAATTTTACCATTTTGAATTATTATTGTCAAATAAATGCATAATTATCCTGCTAAACAGGCGCTGTTCTTCATTTACATCTTAATTAATCCAGCATTTCTCACTTCTTCATGTGACGCCCGAATGCATTTGTTAAAGATTTTAGATGGATAACAAATATTATTATATTACTGGGGGTCAAAACATATTTAAATTTTTTTTAGTTTTTGATCCTTCGAAATGGCAAGCAAATTAGTGAAAAAAAAAATTATGTTTTGAATCATCTAAAAGAAGGCTTTAGTCACACTAAACTAGGGAATATACTTGGACTTAAACCGTGAACAATAAAGATTTTTTTTTGACCAACGATCCCGATACTAAGCGTGCTAGAAAATTTCAAAATGAATTAAGACTCAGTATGATGAACTATACCGAACTTTATAAAGAGTTACAGGCAAAGAAAATACAGAAAACACCCCAAAAACTTCTAATGCAATGTAATTTATTGTAAAAAAAAAAATTACCCGTAAACAACAAAATAAATGTATCAAGAATTGACTCATATCAAGAATCTCCGAGCAAAATTCAAGAGTCCAACCAAAATTCAGATTCATACAAAATTAAATACTTTCGTCTAAAAATCGCAACTGAGAGTGACAGCAGCGAATAATTCATATAAGTGAAAAAAGTTATATTTTTATCAGCAATAAAGACATGAAAAACTATATTTTTTTTTCACGATTTTGGGTTTTCGTACGTTTCTGGTACTTTTTCAGGCGATATTTTAATTTTTGGAACCACTTTATCAAATTATATGAAAGTTGTGTTTTTTTTACGCGATTTTTTTACGCGCCGTTTTCTGGAACCAAAGTATTGCGTAAAAAAAGGACTATGTGTATACATAATAATATTGTCTATGGTGACCACATTGGTGACGCTTCAGTGACTCCAGTTGTGAAAATCTCATTTGAATCGCTTTACGTAAAACGGAAATAACTTCGAAATGGAAATTAAAATTGAACCAAGTTCTTGGATTAAATCAGAGAATACAATTAACGACAGAGAGGTTCATTTTCAAAGCAGTAGTGACTTCAATGAAATGCAATCGATTCCTTACATACAGGACTCGAACGTGAAGAAAGAAGTGATCCAAGAAAGCGATATTCCCGAGGTGATTCATGTTCATTATACTATCCGAGCGAAGCATAAACTAAACCGATCTTTAACTCAAACAATTAGAACCCTTGAGATCCGTCACGAAGGCCGGTGACGTTGACGACTGCACAGTGGGCCTGCCTATATTTTTAAAAAGACATGCTTATTTTTTATATTCATTGATTATTTTTACCCTTAGACAATGACTTTCGACTGTCAGAAAATTAAATCAGAAGAAAATATCCAATGGGATACGGAAAATATCCGACGAAATGTTCATGTAGACGGCTATCCTATAAAAATTGAACCGGATGTCATTTGTGACAATTTATACGGGGAACGACTGTCGGATGAGGTGTGTAAGTGTTTTTTCACAAGTTGAAATATAATTCAGACATAATGTGCAAAACATATATATGGTAATGACATAACTTTGTACAAAATTTGTACTGAAATTTCTGACACGACACTTTGTGAACCATTAACATGTTTCAAATAATAACTCTAAGAAAATTTATTTCAATTAAAATGTGATTTTGTTTAAAATACACTTTCGCTGTATTTTAATTTTATAAGTCAATAGATTTTCACAATTTTTCGTAAAAATATCGTCAACATTATTTGACCGCGTCGCACCGTGTAGATCAGTGGTTCTCACGAGAAATTTCACTGTGGCCGCATTATAAACATCAGCTGCCCTACGGAAATGTCTCGTGACCGCACCGAATGATAGTTTCGATATATATATTTTTATGTCATGCATTACACTGAATGATCTGTCATAATGTACAGTTGTAGGTATAGTCGACAAAATTAATAAAGCAATTGTTGTTTATTCTTTATATTGACTCGATTCATGGTCAACGTATAACTTCGACCAACTTTTTTGGATAGTCTTATTATTAAAACGGTCCTTTACTTAAACTCGTATAATTTTTATATCAATATTTAATATGAAACTATCTGTGGTCACAGGTAAATTCTCTGGTGGCCGCACATAAGAACCACTGGTGTACATCGAGTACACTAAATAGATATTTTTTAATTTTAAGGTATTAAAAGTCAACAACGCATCCTCGAAAGAAAAACATCGAGAAGTGAAACCATCCAATGACTTCAGTCTTCAGAATATTAAAAAGGAAATTTTGAATTTGAACAAGGTTCCTGTGATAATCTTACAAAGGACAGTCTTCAGCGACAGGAATTTCGTTTGTGACGTCTGTTTCAGTGTACACTCGACGATTCAATCGCTTTCGAAGCATAAGGCCGATAATATCGGTCGAACAAACCACCAAGTGGATGGTAAAACCACATCAACAAATAATCGAAGCTCTGTATTAAATTCGGTAGACAAACCACACGGCTGTAAGTTTTGTGACTATAAATCAACCTGGCCACGACAATTGAAATACCACATAATGGCACATAACGGCGAAAAAGTGTTCAAATGTGACATATGTGATTATAAAGCCATAAGATCTAATGAATTGATAAGACACAAAAGAACTCACACCGGAGAAAAACCGTTCAAATGCAATCATTGTGATTATAGTTCTGCTTATAAAAGTAAATTAAAAAACCACAAGACGACTCACGCCGGAGAAAAGCCATTTAAATGTAATCGATGTGATTATAGCTCCACGTCTTCGAATGATTTGAAGTTACACAAGAGTACTCACACCGAAGAGAAGCCGTTCAAGTGCAATCAATGTGAATATTGTTCTACTTCTTCAGGTAGCTTGAATGTTCACAAGAGGACTCACACCGGAGAAAAGCCGTTCAAATGCAGTCAATGTGATTATTGTTCTCGAACTTCAAGTGGCCTGAATGTGCACAAGAAAACTCACACCGGAGAGAAGCCGTTCAAATGCAGTCAATGTAATTATTGTTCTGTTGCTTTAAGTAGCTTAAATGTGCACAAGAAAACTCACACAGGAGAGAAGCCGTTCAAATGCAGTCAATGTGATTTCAGTTGTGCTTATAAAAATAGCTTCAATAAGCATACGATGACTCACACCGGAGAGAAGTCGTTCAAATGCAGTCAATGTGATTTCAGTTGTGTCTTAAA
The DNA here is from genome assembly GCA_028555115.1 of Himalopsyche japonica. Classification (NCBI taxonomy): domain Eukaryota; kingdom Metazoa; phylum Arthropoda; class Insecta; order Trichoptera; family Rhyacophilidae; genus Himalopsyche; species Himalopsyche japonica. Next base: position 300 of record JAHFWJ010000413.1, on the reverse strand, counting down.
AAATACGTTGAATAACCACACGAAGAAACACACAGGAGAGAAGCCGTTTAAATGCAGTCAATGTGGTTACAGTTGTGCTTTAAAAAAACGCTTGAATATACACATAATGAATCACACCGTAGATAAGCCTTTCAAATGCAGTCAATGTGATTACAGTTGTGCTTTAAAATATATATTGAAGGTGCACATGATGACTCACACCGGTGAGAAGCCGTTCAAATGCAGTCAATGTGATTTCATTAGTCCTTATAAAACTAGCTTTAAAGTACACATGCTGACTCACACCGGAGAGAAGCCGTT